>JAJEJO010003522.1:28199-179173 GCA_020662805.1 Glaucomys volans
GGAATGGGTTTGGAAGACTTAGTATGCAAAAAATAATGCAAAGTACTTCATTAAGGATTATTTTAGGAGCCAGGTATTGTGACTCATACTGTAATCCCAGCTCCTAGCTCCTTAGGCCTCTCCTGAGACAGAAGAATCACAAGTTCAAGTCCAGCCTGGGCAACTGAGCAAAAATAAAATTTTTATAAAAGAGCTTGGAAAGTAGTTCAGTGGTAGAGTGTTTGCCTAACATGGTAAAGTCCTGGGTTCATTCCCTGGCACTGAAGAGAGAGAGAGAGAGAGAGAGAGAGAGAGAGAGAGAGGATTATTTTATGTTTTAGATATCAAAAATGTAATGTTTTAGATTCATAGAATGAAATACAAATAGGTTATTAAAATATTTTCATCTGATTCTTTTGTATTGTAAATGTGTCTCCTAGAAATTTAAAATTACATTGTGACTTAGGCCCAGTTTTTTGGGGGGTGCATGTACTGGGGATTGAACTCAGGGGCATTCCACCACTGAGCCACATCCCCAGCCCTATTTTGTATTTTATTTAGAGACAGGGTCTCACTGAATTGCTTAGGGCCTTGCTAAGTTGCTGAAGCTGGCTTTGAACTTGCGATCCTCCTGCCTCAGCCTCCAGAGTCGCTGAGATTACAGGTGTGCGCCACCACACCCAGCTTCGCCTGGTCTCTTTCACCCTATTTTTAATGATGTCCTCCTTCTAGGCTTCATTTTTGTCCCTATGTCATCTATGTTTGGATGCTGAAAACTTCATCGTCTATCATGTATCATTCTGGTCACCAGCTCTTCAGTCCTTCTGCAGCCTCGGACCCCACACAGATCTGGTGAGCAAAGGGAGATCAGCAGGACCTCAGTGCCTCCCTAGCACCATAGAGGTCAGAAGAACTCACTCCCTGTCCCTGCCCAGGTGGAGTGTCAAACTTCTCCTTTCTCCAAAGGTCTCCTGCAAACTGTACTGGAGGACCTGTCTCTGAGTCTCTTGTCCCCCATCACCCTCATCATCATTACCATTGTCACCCTGCTACCACCATCCATCCCCAGGGCCTACCCTCCCCGTCTTACCACTGCTCACAGAACCACTCTGCATCCTGCTGCTCATCCAATGGACCATCTCTCCTGTCCCCAGGAATGAACCCTGTCTATATGCTGCATCCAACCCCTAAGCCCTCCTGAGCTGAGGATTTCACACAGCTGGTTTCCAGATTCATCCTGGCAACTCAATCTACAGCAACCACACTGCAGGGCTTGAAGAATCTAACCCCCATGAAGGGATGGAGGCTGCATTTCCCTGATAAGCTCCTGATAAGACAGGAGATGGTTCTGTCTTATCATGGTATCAGGGAAGGTGATGAAAAGTGACCAAATGAGGCAGCAAAGTACCCACAGTTAACCCAACATGGGGGACGTGGTTTGCTTAGCAAGGAAAAACAAAATAAAGCAGCAACAGCAATAATAATTAATACTCATTGATTATTTCTGACAGAGCTAAGAGCCTATTGTACATGCTCATTGCATCTCTGTGAGATTTAGGTAAGTGGTGGAGCTTGTCTCCAGGTGTGAACTCAAGCAGGTGACCTCCAGAACCCACACTTCAAACCACTACCCTGCATTGCTTTTTGTCCCACTCCCCTGCCTCTCATCCATTCACTCATCCGCTGATTCACTCATTCAACATGCATACCAGTTCCTTGGTTCCCATTCAGCATGGTGGCTGGCCAGGCTTGTGGTAGGCCTTGGGGCTATAAAGACGAATAATTCACAATCTTTGGACTCACAGAGATCTTACAGGTTTTCAAGGACCAGGAGAAGTGTGGAAAGGCAAAACTCTGTCTTCAGATTCCACTCACACTTTACAGAAGAGAAATCGAGGTCCAGTTAGATGAGCAAGAAAGGGGTGACCTTCAAGTCTTTCCTGACCTAATAGTCAAGGAAGAGACACCTTGGATTCTCAGCCCAAACCAGGAGTTTGCCTTCCAGCCCTGACCAGCCTGAAGTTTTTGCAAACATATCGTGTCAAGGTTGGCTGCAGAGTCTTCCTAACAGACTCCATATGCCTTTTTCTGCTTCATTCCTGTTGGCTGCTATCACCATGCACAGTGGCAGTGTCCACACTCAAATCGAAACTCATCCTCTCCAGAAACTCTGCTTAATTCAGGACACCCATATCCTGTATTCTGAGTTTATGCATTCGCAGTTTCACTACAGCAGGATGCACTTGTATGCTGCCTTGTACACGTTCAAAAATTTCAAATATGTATGCATTAGCTCCCCAAGCAGCTCTTGAACTTCATAAAGGTTAGGACTAAGTGTTTCTTTTATATCTTCTCTTCTCCTTCCCAGTCTCTCAGCATTTGGTAACAATCTCAGCCTATTTGAATTGGCTAATAAATGCTAATGGCTTGACCTACTGTGCACAGCTATGATTGTGTGTGTGTGTGTGTGTGTGTGTGTGTGTGTGTGTGCATGCATATGTGTATGTATGTTTGGGTACTTGTGATCAGTATTTGGACCAGTATTCATAGCAAGGGGTGTCTGTGTGTGTGTCAGTGTAAGCATGTGGATGTGTGGAAGAATCCTCTAGAGATTATAGCTATAGAAGCTTAGCCACTCACCATCACAATCCATCAATTTCCAGACGTTATCTCTCATGATAATTTCCTGCCAAATCTTTGAGTTGCAATTAAGAAAGTAGATAATTTGAAACATTTTCCTCTGCATGTTGAGATGGATTATAATCCTAATTTGATAAAGACTCTTAATGACTCATTAGCCACCCTTGGCTTCTCCTCAGGTCAGCCAACTCCCAGGCACTGGAGGCAGCTGGCAGCAGAAAGATGGGATGCTCAGGTCATTACATGTTATTGCTTCGGCATCTCTAAAACAAAAAGACACAACAAAGCCACAACTGCACTGTTGCTCTGGAATTCTCTTTTCTCCAGCTCCTAGATTTGGGCTTTGATTTTCTTTTCCTGGCTTTGAACAAAGCCTCTAATTTCCTGACAACCACAACTCTCTTCCCAGGCTACCCTGCCAGAGGGGAGTATGATGCACTGAGGTCCCTTCTGCACAGGTAGTGGTCCAGAGACTCCATCCCTACCACAGTATGTTTTCGGGGTCACAGTCCCCAAGTCCAAAGGGTGGGGATTCCTGGAAGGAATGCAATTTCAAG
The DNA here is from genome assembly GCA_020662805.1 of Glaucomys volans. Lineage (NCBI taxonomy): Eukaryota > Metazoa > Chordata > Mammalia > Rodentia > Sciuridae > Glaucomys > Glaucomys volans. The sequence continues at coordinate 31,376 of JAJEJO010003522.1, forward strand.
TTTTTACATACAATGACCACATAACAGTCCCTTTCCTGCCTCTGTTGAGCAGCCATCAGAAAGCAAAGAAGATGTCTAGAGGTTCCCTGTCCCTTGCCTCCTGGCAGGGTGGCACCTCCTCCAGCCCCAGGCGTAGATAATTAGATGTTCACAGAAGACAAAGTCATGGTTTCCCTTGGGTCACCCAGTAGAGAACCCTGTCTCCAGGAAGTTCTCACTTATCATGTGGACTCCTTTGGACATGTGTGCAGCTGCAAACACACACGGCACACACTTGTCACACAGGCATGGAGGACACATAGACACACAGTCACTCTGGCAGACAGTCTCACATACACGGTCACACAGACATGTGCACAGTCTCACAACCACACAGTCTCAATGATACATGGTCACATGGAAACGATGTCACACACACACATTTGCACAATCACACAAACCCACTAACATAGGGTCAAGTAACACGGACACAGGGTCACATGGAGATAGGAATTTGCATTCACATGGATGTAGGGTCATGCAGATTCACAGTCCGAAAGTCAGACACATGGTCACAGAGTGACCCAGACACAGACACAGTCACATAGACTGTCATGCTATGCAGATGCAGGGTGATTAAGTGTATAGGGATTTCTCTTTTTTTTTTCCTGCGGTGCTGGGGATTGAACCCAGGGCCTTGTGCTTGCAGGGCAAGCACTCTACCAACTGAGCTATATACCCAGCCTCAAAGATTTCTCTGAATGGTCTTGACCCTGAGCCCAGGTAAGGGAAAGGAGGTTTAGTCAACCAGCAAACATCTATCTTTGTCACATGCCTACTATGTATCAGGCACCATGCTGGATGCTGGGGTACCGTGATGCACAAGATGGGTACGCTGCCAATGAGCCAACACAGTTGGATAGCATGGCTACACTCTGAGTTGGAGCAGGGTGAGGGGTGGCACCCTGAGTCAGGGTCACCTTCTTAGTTCTAATTCCCTTCTTGTCCCACCCCAGTCACATGTGCTCTCAACCCTGTCCAAGGCTCACTCCATCACTGTATCACAGAGTAGGTTCAGGGTGGGATAAAAAGCCTCCCCCCACATCTCACCCCTGCCCTGTGAGTTTGATCAATGTGACAAATGCAGGACCCTTGAGGCCATCCTCTCTGCCACCCACCTTCCTTCCTCCCCAATGAGCCCAGGGAGATCTGAGCAGCAGGCTGATGGATAGCCCTGTCGTATTGTTCCAGACTCCAGATCCAACAGGGTCCTGGGAGAGCTGTATAAATCAGAGCCTGGACTGGGCTCTCACCCACACAGTGACTCGACAAGAGGAATGGAAGGTAAGGGACCATAAAACTGTCGATGGGAGGGAGAGAAAATGTTTGGTTCTTAGGAGACAGACTCTCTTGAATAGGATGGATAAGCTGGTGGAGGTCTGCAGGTCTGGATGCTTAGAGAGAGGCTGGTCTTTCTTTCAGTGTAGTACATAAGCCCAGTCCCTCCTCATCTCTGGGGACCCATTCCTACAATACAAGAGGGGTGGGGGATGCTCATGTGCCAAACTGTGAGAGTGTATGGAAGCACTCTCTAGTGAGGAGGGAAGATTCTTACCCCACATGTCTAACAAATCATAATTTTCCCTTCTCTGAGGTAGAAAAATCCATGGGGCAAAAAGGGGGGGGGAGGTGGGCAATGTTGGGCAAGTATTAGCCATGCAGCTGGGATTGGAAAAAGCCAGAGTTATTCACACTTGATTTTTGCAGGCATTTATTGAGCAGCTACTGTGTGGCAGGTACAGTCTTAGGTGCTGGGAGCACAGAGCTGCATAATCTCTGGAAGTACTCTTGGCTAGTGGGACAGACAAGGAAGCAGACTCAAGTCAGTGACATGTGATTCATTCTCCCTTCTCACAAGTTCCTATGTCAACATAAGTAGCTGCAACGAATTCTTACATTGAAGAATTTTCCTTGCTTTTTCTTCCCTCCCTTGATGGGGAGCTCCTCCAAGGGAGAAAGGAAAGGGAACAAATGTTTGAGCTCCAATTATACACTGCCATTTGACAATCAACAGTCATTTCCTCTCCACCATAATGTTTAGTGGTAGATTTGATTATCCTCATTTTATAGATGAGAAGACCAAGGCTCACAGAGATAAATGCACTTGCCCAAGGACAAAGCTAGAGCCTGAGAGATCTGGGACTCAACCCATAGGACTTGAATGGGACTGAAGTCCATGAGGCTCCAAAGCTCATGTTTGTCTCCCACACACTGCTCAGAGGCTCAATCCTATTTGTGTCTTCAGCATCCGAACCACGACTAACTTAGAAGATGCTGATAATACAAAGTGGAAGAGAAGGGGCACAGGAAACTGTGGGGTTAAATCTGGGCATGAAGGATCAGGGAAGACTGCATAGGAAAGGATGAAGGATCTGTTTCAAAGAACAAATTTGGCCCAAATGACAAGAGATGGAAAATCCATCTAGGTGGAAATGATGAGCCAAATGGTGTGCTGCACACTGGCCACCTTCTCAAAAGCCCAGGTTTATTTGAAATCTCCCTTATTCCTCCCATCCCAGTCCTAAGAAACAGGAGCTCAGGAATTGGTTAAGAACCACGTGGACAGCAATGCTGCACAGCTTTGACAGAATGGAAAGTGGTTGTCTTGTTGCTATCTATATCTTTCCTGGGACTCGATGATAAGTTCCACAAGGGTAGGATCCAGCCTGCTTTGCTCACAAGTATAATGCCAACATCTAAAGTAGTGTCTAATTTTGGAATGAATGAATAGAACTGGCCAAGGAAAAAGGGGTGTTCTCTATCTTTCTGTGCTCCCGTGATGTTGGTAAAACTGGGCAAATCTGGAAGGTCCTCTAACTGGAGATCAGGGAAACCAACCCTGAAGGGGGAGTCTTTGGAGGCATCAAGCATTGTGGCCTTGGAGTCATGTTACAGGCTGGACAGGGGACATAGGTGGAAAATAATTTATAGAAGAGTTCTCCACCTACCCCACAACAGGCAGCCAGTCTCCTCTGGCACTGTCCCCCAACCCCCCAGGAAACAAGAGTTTCTCCTATGGGGAAATTGATTAAGAGCAATATTGCACTTAGGAATATCAAGTAGGATGGAGAGTAAAGAGAATTAAATAGAGGTCTGGACTGTCAGCCCTTCGGTCTTTCCTCTGGTCTTGCTAGTGACTCCCCCACACCACCAACCCTAGCCCATATAGTGGAAGAACCAACAGACCCAGATACAACTCCAGTCGTCCCCAAAGAAAAAGCTGGTTTGCCACCTGATCAGCCTATGTCCACCAGTCAACAAACTCGCCCAATCACATACCAGGCTTCCCAAATCAACCTTCTGTGTCTTTCTTAAAGATGAGCAAATAGCCAAGGATCAGTAGGTGTGTATGTAGAAAGCCTCCAGTGTGGAAAAGGAAGACTGAAGTAAACAGGAAAAGGGGAGATCTGGGGCTATAGAGATTTTGCAGAGAGCAAAAGAAACGTTCATAAAGAGCATTAACACTTAAAAATTACTTTTCCTGAAAAAGATAAAAAAGAAAGACTATTCATAAAACAAGAAGAGATTATAATGATTAGTAAAATGTTTAAATTAAAAAGCCTCTGGGGGACTGGGGATGTAGCTTATGGTAGAGTGCTTGCCTAGCATATGCAAGGCCTAGGTTCAATCCCCAGCAGCAAATAGTAAATAATAAGCAAAAAGCCTCTAAATTAATAACTAATTTTTTTCAAATATACAATATAAAGTTTAGAAGTTGAGGAAATCTTCCAAAGAGTGAAGTCAAAAGAAAAATAGATGGGTAGGAGAGAAATAAAGAAAACGAAGTTTCCTGATTAGTCCAGCACAAAGAAAGAATAAGATACCTATCACCAGCATTATTATGACATTTTAGAATACAGGGATAAGAAAAAGTTTCTAAAATCTTCCAAAGAGAAAAACACAGGTAAAATGAATAATAATAAAAACAGCATCAAATTTTTTAAAAATCAGCATTAGATATTAAAATAGAAATGCCTTCTCAGTTCAGAAACAAAATGTTTTTAATTTAAAATTCTGTTCCCAAATAAATTATCAATCACATATCAAAGTAGTACAGTAGCAAATATTTAATAACACAAGAAAATGACCTGTTTGGCAGCTTTTCTTAGGAAGCTATTGGGAGAATGAGTTTTATAAAATTAGATGATTATCCATTATGGAATGTGGGAAACTTCAAAAATGGGGGATCTGACACAGAAAGACAGTAAAAGAAACATTCAGAATGACAGTAAGCTTCCAGTCGCAGTTGCACGCCCTTAATCCCAGCGACTCATGAGGCTGACTGGAGAATCACAGGTACAAAGCCAGCCTCAGCAACTTAGCAAGGCCCTTCAGCAATTTAGGAATACTCTGACTCAAAATAAAACATATAAATTCACTAGAGGTGTAGCTCTGTGGTAAAACACACTGTGTTCAATCTCCAGTACCAAAAAAAGAAAAAAAAAATGATAGTAAACTGAATCTTTTGGATGACAGTTATACTGCATTCCTCTAAAGCAGTCAAACCAGATGGAGCCAGAAAACAAAGTATTTGAAGAGGTAATTATAGGAGAAAAAGATAAGCTTGAATGTATGGAAAATAGTTTGGCAGGTATGAAGCAAAAAGAAAATTCCTTTTTTTTTGGAATTTCCCACATTTGCAAAAAAAACAAAAACAGAAAACTGTAAATACATCTGTAGAGCAAGTCAGTTAAAAAAAAAAAAAAAAAAAAAAAAAAAAGAGGCAACTATTAACTCCAGGAAAAACAAAGCAACCCCAGGAAAAAGATACATGGTCACAATGTACTATTTGATTCAATAATAAATAATATTTTAGTCATTAGCACATAAACAACAAATATGGACTGAACAGAAAAAAAAATTTATGTCAGAGAGACAAGAGGGGAAGGGCAGAGATGGAATTGAAGAACAATGTTAGGAGAGCTAAGTTTTCATCTACCATGGCAGAAAGTTTCTAAAACTGGTAAATTAAGTAGCAATACAAGCATATTTTTTAGCAACATAGTTATATATACAAGTGAGAAATGAGCCATAGGAGTAGGGATTTAGGAGTAGGAGGGATGAGGCAAAGCAACAGCTAACTTCCAAACTATGTATATTTATTCTTCGATTTAAATAAAAATTAAGCTCTAGGTTTTTTAAGTATACATGGCTCACATTGTCCAGCTATGTTCTTCAATTATATGAGATCAGATGATGATTGGAGGCCAAAGCTCTAACCAAACTAAGTGATGCACCTTTATTTGAGTGTTTGCAGAGACATCCTTGGGGATGTGACCAGTGGCTGGTGGTGAATAGGATTCAAAGATTAAGAAACTTGATCCTGGCCCACAGTGTCTACATTAGAGGGAATTCTCAAACATACCATGATATTTCATGTCTGTGCATGTGGGTCTTTCTGATTAGAAGCTTCAGTAAATGAGCCTGCCAATCCCCTCACATGTTGAACTTCTCTTTGACCTTTAACACTTCTAAGCCCTCACCTCTTCCAGAAAGTCTTCTCAGATGCCCCCTTTCCAGAGGGTTATTTTCCCTCATTTGGCCTACTCCAGACTCCTCTGTGTCCACAGCTAGCAAAGCATCCATCACTCCATGTTTCAACTGCAAATAAACCATGTCTCCAACGAATCTGTGATTCTCTCTGTAGCCATCAGCTCACGCAGATTATGCTACAGGACGAACAACCACACAGAGACGCAGCACTCATCTCGCTACCCATTACCTTTGGCTCGGGAGCCTCTCCATGTCTTCTCTTCATTGTGGAACCCGACTAGAGGCTCAGCCCTGCTCTGGACATGCCACTCTCCTGGAGAGACAGAAACAAAAAAATGCAGGAGGGACCACAAAATGTCCTTGAAAATCTCTGCTCAGAAGTGACACGTATTGCTTCTGCGCAAATTTCACTGACCAAAGTGAACCAAGTGAAGTGAAGGCACAGTTAAGCAGAATCCTTTCACAGGAAGAGGCAGCAAATAGTTGGGTACACTAATGCGATCCACCAGTCTAGCTGGTGGTCCACATCTTATTTTTGTACCCTGAACCTAACAATGCTTGGAACTGAGGAAGTTCTCAGTGCATCTCCACTGAATCAACTGAATAGTCTGATAGTAACAGCCTCAGACACAAACCTGAGAACAGGATATCTGAGAGGGGGCAGGGTCTGCTGCAGAGCCATGAGGACATCAGCAACAAGCTCATAGCATGGGGAATGGCACTGGGCTCAGAATCAAGACACCTGGGTCCAGTTCAACTTCTGAAGGCATTCCACCTCTCTGAGATCAGCAAAACAGCATAAAAAAATAGTAAGATAGAAGGAATCCAGTCCAGTGTCAGAGAGCACACAGGGGGCTATAGTTTACAATAACCTATTATATATTTTGTGAATAACTAGAAGAGAGGAGCTCAAAGTCCCCAAACATAAAGCCATGGTAAGGAAATGTTAATGGAAATGGAAATGTTAATTACCCTGATTTGATCAGTACATATTGTATACATATCCTGAAATATCACACTGTACCTCATAAATATGTACAATTATTACGTTAATCAATAATTTTAAAAATGTGTAAGAGATGAAAACATTTATTATCCTGATTCTATCATTACACACTGTATACATGAATTATCAAGCTGTACCCCATAAATTTGTATTACAATTAAAATAATTAATTTCTAAAATGAGGAGGAAGAGCTAGACAATCTCTAGGGTCCCTTCCAACTCTGACCTCTCAGGAGACTGCCACAGAACCCAGTAAGCCAGGATCCCAGCTTCTGTTTGTCACAGCACTCAGGTCTTTGATTTAGAAGAAAATAAGCTCATCACTTCATGTGCCACATAAATTTCTGGAAACTAAAAATTCACCCATGTCAATAAAAGACAGTGCAACTATATTTTAAAAATGAACATATTTTCAACAAAAATGTCAAGTGGCAAATGCACTTTAAGCAAAGCATTTGTTTTGAGCATGTTATTCTGGATACAGGGACTCCCAAGTTACATAAAAGCTGCTTGTCATGACACTACAGAGGCGTGATTACACATCTGAATGTATCCACACGAAGTTCAGGGTCACAAATGGAAATCAACACATAACCTGAAACTGTCTTGCACTTAGTAAGAGTTTGTTTAATGAATGAATACCTATGTTGGTTGTACTTTGTGGGCACTGAAGGCTCTCATTCCAGTGTCCATCTCCCTGTACCTGGTGTTTAATTTTTTTTTTTTTTTTTTTTTTTTTGGTACTGAGGATCGAACCCAGGGGCACTCGGCCACTGAGCCACATCCCCAGCCCTATTTTGTATTTTATTTAGAGACAGGGTCTCACTGAGTTGCTTAGGGCCTCGCTAAGTTGCTGAGGCTGGCTTTGAACTCGTGATCCTCCTGGCTCAGCCTCCCGAGTTGCTTGGATTACAGGCATGCGCCACCACGCCTGGCCCTGGTGTTTATTTAGTAGACACTGGGTCCTGAGCCCTGTGTTCTCATCACCAGAAGGCCAAGGCTGGGATAACCCTGTTTTATCACAGAAACTTGTACCTTTAAGTTTCCTTTTTTTTTTCTTTTTTAAAAATTTTTTTAGTTGTAAATGGACACAATGCCTTTATTTTATTTTTATGTGGTGCTGAGGATCGAACCCAGTGCCTTACACATGCTAGGCAAGTGCTCTACCACTGAGCTACAGCCCCAGTCCTACCTTTAAGTTTCTACCCATAAATCATGATGCCAGCCCAGGTGTCCACCTCTATCAGAACATAATAACAACATATACAGAGCACTTCTTATATTCCAGAGCCATCCATGTTCTTTACGTAAGTCAACTCTCTTCACTATCCCAGCAACCCTAGAATATGGGTACTGCCATTATCTCCATTTTACTGATAGAAGAACTGAGGAACAGAAAGATTAGTTAGCCTGCGAAAGGTCACTCATTCAGTGGCAGGGCTGGGCTATGAACCCAGGTAAGCTGGCTCCAGAGACTACGCTAAAATCACCTCTGCATTATACAGCCTGAGCAGCTACCTGCTGCCAATGAGTTGGGTTCATCCTGGGCATAGATGTAGCCTGGAACCCATAAGCATATCATCACCCTTTTATCCTTAAAGACCCTCCCTACCCTGTCCCCACAGCAACCTAGGAGGCTGTGGTTTTTACCCTCTAATTGTGAGTGCAATAAGAGAGATGAGTATGACTTTGGCTCCATCAAATACCAGAAATTCCCATTTTTTAGGTGGATGCCTATCTGTCCTCATCCATCTCCAAGTTTCTGACTTGGTGCCCTCTTATCTGGCAGAGTTGGGGAACAGTGTGAAGAAAGTTAACCTTTCCAAGGGACAGCAAGGTCCTTCTTCTGGTCACGACAGCACTGCAATCCCCAGGCAAGGCTCTTTCCTGTAAAGACCAATCAATACTGCCCCCATCCCACATCCCCACCCTTTCCTGTTCCTCGGTCTATAACTGCTATCGATTACAGCAGAGAAGGGAAGCAAATGCCAAAATATATCAATCAATCACCAAGGTGGCAAAGAGACTTTATTAAAACCATTACACCTTCTTCTATTTTCCTGACTACCCCAGCTTTCGCAGCCCAGTGGCCATTTCTTTTGGACAGTTTCCAAGAACTTTGCAGACATGATCTGATGGCTGGTGGAATTTCCTCTATTTGGGGAAAATTTAGACCCAGAGAAGGAACAAGAACAAGTCCCACAGTGAGAAGATGGAAACCAGGTGTGTGAAAATATGTGCTTGTGTCTGTGCAGTATATATATGAAAATGTGCAAGTATGTGTGTTTGTTTAAAGAAAAACCTAGGACTTCGGCACATTTCAGAAACATTTGGTAATTATCGCTGAAATTTTTACAAATCAATTCCTTCTGGTCGCTTAATGTCCTTCACTAAGTGGTTTAATTGTGAAATTTCACTTTATAATTGGGTTCGTTTTAATGCGGGAAGAGATAGATTTGCATAAGCAAATGACAAACAGTTAACAAAACCCATTAGCAGAGAAGCAGAACTCCAAAAAGCCATACACCTGGGTTGTCAGCTTGGAATCAAAACCTGGGCAGAAGTCCCTGCCTGAGCCCAGACCATCCCTGGGGCCCCTACCCAGACACAGGAAGGGGCAAAAGGATTTCAAGCACCTGAACAGATTACTAGGACAAGAGGAGACCTTCCATGTGGTGAGAGATGAAACAAGGAAGAATTTTTTTTGCCAATGAAAGACCAAAGGTGTTTTCTTTGCAAGGAAGTTCTAGGCATGGATTTTAAAAGAACCATGAGTTTTATACAGCTGAGACTTTGTTTTTTTTTGTTGTTGTTGTTGTTGTTGTTGTTTTGTTGGTTTTTTTTTTGGCAGTACAGGGGATTGAACCCAGGGCTTTATGCTTTCACAGCAAGCACTCTACCAACTGAGCTATATCCCCAACCTTGTTTTTGTTTTTGTTTTTGTTTTGTACCACGAATTGAATCTAGGGACATTTAACTACTGAGTCACACCCCAGTCCTTTTGTAAAAATTTTTTTACTTTGAGACAGGGTCTCACTTAGTTGCTGAGGCTGGCTTTGAACTTGCCATTCTCCTGCCTCAGCCTCCTGAGTCTCTGGGATTACAGGCATGCACTACTGTGCCGGCTTCTGACAACTTTTGTTCCAAGAGAAAAGCGCACTAGACTCAGCAGCAGGGAGGACAGTCTCTGTCTGACTTCTGACCCTCATTCTGCCACTAACCAGCAAAGATCCTCCTACTTCAGTTTCTTCTTCCATAAAGTGAGCAAACTAAACTAGATCACAGGTAGTACCTGCTTCTTAAACCCATATTATCATCACAAGTAACTGACTCATTCACTCATTCATTTCTTCACGCATTCAACAAGTATTTATTGAGCTCTTGCTATGAGCAGATACTGTAGAAATGTCAAAAGAATCATCAAGAAATGGGATGAGGGTGAGGAGTGAGTGATAGGATAGGCAGGAAAATAGAAAAAGGTGCAGTGGTCTTAATAATGTCCCTTTGCCACCTTGGTGATTGATTGATATATTTTAGTATTTGCTTCCCTGCTCTACTATAATCAATAGCAGTTATAGATGGAGGAGGAAGAAAAGGTGGGGACGTGGGATGGGAGTATTGGGCAAGGCCCTATCCTCATGGAACTTATCATCTAATGGGTTGCCATGGAAATTATTACCTTCCCATGCCATTTGTATGTTGAAACCTTAACCTCTAGTGTAATAGCATTTAGAGATAGAACCTTTAAGGAGGTAAAGTTAAATGAGGTCATAAGGGTGGGGTCCAGATTTAGTAGGACTGGTGTCCTTATAAGAACTGGAAGAGCTGGGCGCAGTGGCGCACGCCTGTAATCCCAGCACTTGGGAGGCTGAGGCAGGGGGATCGAGAGTTCAAAGCCATCCTCAGCAACTTAGCGAGGCCCTAAGCAACTCAGTGAGACTCTGTCTCTAAATAAAATACAAAATAGGGCCGGGGATGTGGCTCAGTGGTCAAGTGCCCCTGTGTTCAATCCCCAGTACCAAAAAAAAAAAAAAAAAAAAGAACTGGAAGAGACCCCAGAGGGTGTGCTCTCATGCTTGTGAGCACTCTCTTTCTCTACCCACTCCCTTTCTCCCTACTTTCACAGAAAAGAGATCAAAAGAGGTTGTGGAAGGCCCCAGCAAGAAGGCAGCCATCTTCAAGTCAGGAAGAAAGGTCTCAGCAGAAACTAACCTTTGATTTGGGACTTCCAGCCTCCAAAATGATGAGAAAACTCAGCTTCTGTTGTGTAAGTTCCCCAGTCTATAGTACCTTGTCATGGCAATATGCATTGACATGGGAGAGGTGAAGGGCACTGTGCTATGGGAGCACAGATTAAGGACACCATCCAATCTACAGGGGCAGTGAAGGATTCCAAGAGGAGCTGCCATCTGAACACAGACCTGAAGGGCCAGGAGGATTTGCAGGTGAACAGCAGAAGAGTACTCTGGGCAGGACACCTGCATGAGTAAAGACCCAGGGACAGGAATAGTGAGTTCTATAATAGGGTAGCACATTTCTGGAGTCTCAGAGAAAGAGGCCAGAATGAAGCTGAAGTGTTTGAGGGACCCAGGTAAGGGCAACTTCATAAGTACACATGTCCCTGAAGATCTCAAAGGACAAGCTGTTACACCTCTGGACAGCTTGGACTCACCCCACTGATGCTTCTGATTCTGCTGGACACATGCCAACTTGGGTTCTGCAGGTAGAGAGAAGCAGCCTACTGTTCCTGCCACCTAGCCACGTCTTCAGTATGTCTGCATATTCCTCATGGAAATGCTTTGCTTGCTCATCCAGAAGCTTCCTTCTTACCTCGCAAAGCATCTTCTGGGATAGCCTCTTTTTCTTCAGTTCTGTGAAATCCCTTTGCTTTTTATTAATAATTGTTAGTGTTTATTGTGTTAATTAATGCTAACCATGCACCAGGCGCTGTATTAGGGGTTTTATGTGCATTAGCTCTTTTAATCCTCACAACAACACTATGAAGTGGATTCTATTAACTCTAGTTTATGGATGAGGAAACTGAAGCACAGAGAGATTAAGTCACTTGCTCAGGGCTGCTCAGCTAACAAAAGAAAAGCCAGGATTAAAGCCTGGTGAGTCTAGCTTGGGTATCCACACTCTGAACCATTATGCTCCCCTCTCTTAAAAGAAAGAGAAAGAGACAGTGGGGCTTAGTTAGGTAGGTGGTTTCTCTGGGTAATTTAAGTTCTGGAGCCAGGAAAAAAACTAGTATCTTTCTGATTCCAGAATCTGTACATTTTTTTTCTTCATTGCTGGAGATGGGCCTCACATAGGCTATGCAAATGTTCTACCACTAAACTACTAATCCCAGAGTCCATGCTCTTAACCACTAAGAGGTGCTGCCTCTTAGGGACTGGAAAGAAGCAGATGCCTTGGGAGTTACTCAGGAAATAGATTAGACAGAACTATCATGGGGTAACTGAAGAATAAGGGAAATTGAGTGGGACAGACAGGTCTCTGGTAAATGGTGCAGTCAAACCTTCATGGTCTTGTGCCATTTATTCCCTACTCATCCATTCTTTCATTCATTCAGTAAATGCTTATTCTGAAGCTACTATGTCTCAGATACAGGGCTGGGAAAATCAGAGAAAGGAGAGCAGGCAGAGGAGAAAATGACCATGACACTGAATAGTCCCTACTCCTTCCCTTTGTCCAATGAGCTCAAGAACTTTGCATTCTAGGGGATGGGGTTGATAAATAAATAATTATTATAGTGTGATTACATTCATAAATCAACATGTATCTATCTACCTACTTATAAGGTATTACAAGAAAAATGGTCTATCCTTACCTACAAAGTAAGGGGAACCATCACTCTAATGACAGTGCCATTGATCCAGGCATAAAGGATGATGGGAATATCCTGGGAGAGTAGCTGAACCCTCAAAGCTTCCCTGGAAAGCATATGATAGAATTCTGGGCCAGAATTTAAAATATTCTCACTGAAAGGAGACTTAGAGATCAACCCCATCCCCAGATTAGCAAACTGAGCAGGGTCAGTCATGAAATGCAGCAAAATTCCCAGAAGCAGCCCATCTCAATACCATGCAAGTGCCAGCCCTGCCTGTGCATCCCGAGCCCAGCCATAACAGTGCGGCATGGCTTGCCACAGCCAGCAGGTGGCAGATACTTACCAAGCCAACAGTGCCACGCAAGAACCCCTGCCCCTGCCGCCTCCATCCGGGCCTTATGGGCTTGGTGATTATGGGTTGTAGAAAACAAAAAGGTAGAAGGAAAAGAGGGAGGACAGAAGTCAAAAAATTCGCCTGGTTTCTAGTTTGTACAACTGAAAACACAACTCTCAACTCCCTCGAACCCGCTTAAGTTCCCTGCTTCCTATCCCTGAGTCTTAAGTTTAGCAATAAGGATAGCTTCCACCATAGCGCCCTTTCCTCTCCTCTCTCTGCTACCGGCTCTTCCCATTTCACACCTGCTCGACATTTATTTCAGCTGCAGATTCTCGTTTCAGCGGATCCCAGGTAAGTCCCAGAAGCGTCCACTACAAAGGTCAAAGGGTTGCAGTTCTGTGGTCAGCCGGCAGGGGGCAGTCCCGCTGCGAGTCTTCATTCTGTCGCCACCACCCAATCCCAGCCCCCAGCCTAGTCACAACTCCTTAGAGATGCAAATTGAGAGGCAGCCTTCCTAACCGGAGAGGGCTGCTAATTCTCTTGACGAGTATGCAGATTTCCACCCTGCCTTTGCCTGGGTTTATTTGTTTTACTTTGCAATAAATTTAATACAGACTCCCTGAAGCAGAGAGGCAGATGGACTATAAACTCTGCATTTTGAGCAGCCTTAGTTACTAGGTTAGTGTGGATTTTTGATCCCTGCTTAAATTATATCTATGAAATTTGACATGGATTTGGGTCTGGGGTTTGCGGGCTCCTTGGTGCTCTGGAGTTGCTTCTAGGGAATTTACAAGGGCTGATTTAATTATTGAGATTTTAATTTCTCACAGAGGCTAACAAGAAGGTGGGAAGCCTGGCTGGGGTATAAGTGGAAGATAGAAAAGCAAGAGAGTAAGTTAGGTTTCTACCTGTCCCATTGTTAGTGGTATCAGTACCATTTGCCCATGCCCTTGCAGGAAAACCGTGTGCTGAGTCTGTTCTGACTTCCCTGGGGGAGTCATGCAGTGGAAAGTACCCACAAGGAGCTCAGAGTCTAAGAAAAAAATTCAGATGCACATATGGGGCAGACATAACTAAAACATCTATAAAGAAACATTAACAAGAATGGTACAAATTAGCATTGTTTAACAATGTAAATTGGTCGTGATGGGAGGTGACAAAAGGAAAAAAATTATAACTCCCCCTCTTCTGAATACCTTTGTCCTGCACCAGAATGCACAGCCTCCTCCCTTCCCTACTTCCTTGCACAGACTGATGAAGAAAGAAGGCAGAAGAAACATAGAATTCCATAACCCAGGTTCCTGTCCTGGCTTCACTAGTTACTTCTTTGTTCAAATGTGGGTAATACATGTAATATCTCTGAGCTTCAGTTTCCTTTCGGCACAGTCAGAATCACATGACTACCAGGAGGAACAAGTAAGATAACTTAGACAAGGATGCTTGTATGCTGTAAAGGACTGGACCATAAAAAGTGCATCACGAACAGATGCCCTTCTTCAGCTGTGAAATGATCATGAGAGCAAAAAGGCCTCAGGCCAGAGGGGAGCTATGAACAGAATTTCCAAGATGTGCCAGTGAGGCCAGTATTCCTGAATGAGTTGGGTTCCACAATCTCACCACACTGTGGTGGCCAGCTCTTTTCCATGGCTCTCCTGCTGGCCAGTTATTTTGCTCACCTGTTTGCAAAACCTGCCTTCAGAGAGGTAGAAGTGGACACCTGGGAATCTTCCAGCAGCAGCTGATTCCAGGGATTGCTTAACAGAATTCTGAGGGCTTGGCCACCGTGCTGGGGGAGGTGGTGCCGTAGACTCAGCTTCCCCCAAGGGAAATCCAGAGTCCTAGCAGAGCCCTGATAGAGGGGGATGGGAGGGGGAGGACCTGCCTTCTGCTCCAGCTCTGCACCTTCACACCCTTCACGAAGAGCCTGGAAGGGAGCTGGAAGGGGGGCACTAAGTAGAGGAATGTGTTTGAAGAGCAAAAAGCAGATTGGGGAGTGACCTGTGAAAATGGGCAAAGAGAAAGAAGAGGGCAGATACCCAGAAAGGAAGGAGCCATGACATTTATGGCATTTCTGCCTCAAACTGGGGGGAGAATCACCTACCAAGAGAGAAGAGAAAGGAAATACCCAGGCTTCACGGAAGGAAGGGTGGGGGCAGGGGAGGGGGAGGCTGAGATTAAATGGAAATGAGGGTCTTGGTCACCATGGAGAAAGGAGCCGGAAGCTTTGGCAGCAGTTTGTCTGTTAGCAGGGAAGGCGGGGATCAAAGAAGCTGCGGTGTATCTCTACACACAACCGGGTTGGAAAATGACTAGCTGAATTCAGCCCAAAGCAGGGGGGTGGAGCAGGGGTGAAAACTACTGGTTGAATTCTCTCCAAGACAATAGCTCTCTCCGAGTGCGCTTCTCCATCCTGACTTATCCTCTGCAGCCCCATAAGGCATGAAACTAAAACTGTTAGTTGTGAGGATTTTGTTCAATTAAATTTGGTGACTTTACCCCACCCACATGACAATAATCTGTGTGTTCGAGGGAATGGAAACCCTAAATCAACAGTGCTTGGGAAAGGAGATGACAACTGGGGCCCAGAAGGAGAGGGGAATGTTGAACACAGTAGCAGGGATGAACTAGACAGATGCCTTGAACTAAACAGGACCTTCTGGGGGAGAGTGAAGAAATCCAGCAAGTACTGGCCACAGAGCCAAGAGGATGACCAGGCATGCTGTCAGCACTGTGGCAGGTCATCGACATCCTTAGACCCTACCAGGTCTCTGCCTAGGAGCAAAGACAGACCATACTCCAAGTGCCCTGGCCAGAGATGAAGAGGGGGTGGCTATTTGAGTGAGGGTGGGGAGGTATGCCCCATCAAAGGGACAGGTCTACGACCAAGGGCCACAAGGCTCCTCACAAGGCAGAACAGTGCTGGGAACAGGGCATGGAGTGGGGAGCTCTGGGTTCAGGGTCTCCACTTGTACCGTGTCTGTCTGCCCTGGACATGTTAGTGGCTGCCCTGAGCAAGGTAGAGCCTGGCATCCCAGATGGAGGTGAGACAGCTAAAACAAGTGAGGACTCAAGATTGCTGGGGGCTAGAAGCTTCAAGGCAAAGGGAGCCAGAGGGAACAATCCAACTTGCAGGGAACCTGGGGGAAGGGAGAATAGACAGGAATAGGCCTATAAGTCTATCTCCTCAGTATTAAAAAAATAAATAAAAAATTGTTGTTGTTGTTGTTGTTGTTTATCTGACATTCTCACTTGACTGGCTAGCCTATATTTTACCCGGCACCCCCATTCCTGGGTTCAAGACTTAAAAGGGCGGACTCTTCCTGGACCTAAAACACACCATAGAGTCTAAACCATCCAGGGTGAAACCAGTATGTTCCAGCAATGGTTGGGGCTGTGAAAAGTGATGTCAAGTTTAATGATTCTATTATTTGGGGGAGAAAAAAGAACCAGAATCCAGGCAGAATCAGAGCAATTTCTCCAGGGACAAACATTCCTCTTCTGTATCCACTGGAATCCCAGGAGCCAGCTAGTTCTAAACTGATAAGAGAGAATTTCCTGCCCAGGGAGAACATTTTGCCTCAGTCCCTCATGGTGGGGGGAAAAAAAAGATACGAACAGCAAAAGAAAGGTGTAAGGACCACTCCTCAAGTATAGCAGACTCCCTGGGGATGGTTCCCAAGCCTCCCCAGTGGGAGCCTGAAACCTCAGATCGTACTGAGCCCATTTCAGTTTGTGCTACGTCTTTCCTAAACATGGCAGAGCGTTGCCACACTGCAGCAGAGATGATCTGTCCTTTCCTGTTGTATGCCCCAGTGCCTCCTTTGCATCACTACTCCTGTGCCTTTGGAGCCATTAAGTCAAACAAGGGTTCTTCGAAGACAAGCAGAATGGTAAAGCCAAAGTCTTCTGGTAACCGAGATGGCTACAAAGTAACTAGTAAGCAGGCAGCCTGCAGCTGGGACATACTGGACAAAAGGATGATTCACATCCTGCGTGGGACAGAGTGGGATGATATGAGTTCGTCAGGCTTCTAAGAATGGCGCACAATTTAAAACATGAATTGTTTATCTCTGGAATTGTGCATTTAACGTTTGCAGACCACAGGTAACTGCAATTGTAGACAACACAGACTGTGGACATGTGGGGGAAGTCTGTCCTTCACAGTTCATGCAATTTTAAATTATTCTTCCTCACCTTCAACTCCCCTACTGCAACTGAGACGTTTTAAAATTCTTCTCAGAATCCAACCTCTAAAATTCAACGTTCCAGGAAGTAAGTAAATAAATAAATACATAAATCAATAATCACCCTACATTAATTCTAGCCCTGTTATAAAGCAAAAGAAAGAAAAAAAAATCAATGATTGCCAAATGAAAAA
Organism: Glaucomys volans; assembly: GCA_020662805.1. Taxonomy (NCBI): domain Eukaryota; kingdom Metazoa; phylum Chordata; class Mammalia; order Rodentia; family Sciuridae; genus Glaucomys; species Glaucomys volans. The sequence continues at coordinate 48,462 of JAJEJO010003522.1, forward strand.
GGATAGACTGCAAGGAGAACTTTTTTATCCAGAAAACTTTTACAATGGTATGACAAGCAATAGAGAATAAAATAAAATTAAAACAATAAAAAAAAGTATACCCAGCAGTGTCCTGTTAAATAATTGGATGAGATTCATCAGGGTAGCAACTGGCGCTGAGCGTTTTTTAATTTTCTCCCTGCTGGATATTCTCCTCTCACAGTATCAACAAATAGATTAACGGCTTGTCAGAGACAAGGCCTTCACAGAGCAAAATTGAATTCTTCAGTATTTATTTTCCTTTTTATGTCCCCTCCCCAAAGAGGAACATCTGATCATTTTTTTTAAAGACCCAAAATCTAGAAATGATTCATTCCGCCCTTGAGGATCACTTGATTACCCCATACAAAGGGCTCTAAACACCACAGTTCATTCTGGAAACCTGGTTTAATAGGAATTCCTGTCTTTTCCTTCTGAAGGAATGAACTTCAAACCAGCAAATGACACAGGCAGACCCAATACTTAAATGATGCATTGGTGGCAAGTGAAGGCCAAACTTGTAGTAGTGCTTTCCACAAACAAACGTCCAGCAGAGGTTCAAATACAGAGAAGCAGTGAGGGGCAGAGGCCAAGCTTGCCTGGAGAAAGGGCCTGCAACCGAGCAGTCAGGGCTGTGTGCTTGGTGAGAGCCAGGGTTTGATCATCATGGTTCACGTTGGACTACAGCTGTTAACAAAAAAATTTTAAATTTAAAATTTCGTTAAGCATTTAATTAGCTCTTAGTTATGAATGAACCATAAACATTATGAAGTTATACCTTATTTTTTTTTATTTATTTTTTTCTTTTTTGTGGTTCTGCTGACTGAACCCAGGGCTTTGTACTTGTGAGGCAAGCATTCCACCAACTGAGCTATATCCCCAGTCCCCTATAATTATTATTATTATTTTTTGTACATTTAAGGTTCCATTATAAATAACTTAAGTCAGTAGTAGATGCTGAGAGAATTGTTTCTCTTTTTAGAAAGGGTCTGGGCATTAGTCAACTATGAGAAACAAAGGTTGAATGGAAGAATCTTAGCCTAGAAACTCTGAATCCTCTGGGGCACAATCCTAATATAACCCAGTGGATAATTTGGGCAAGTCTGTGTCCATTTCAGCTTTAAAGAGTTAGATATGTGCCTTTTCTCTTTCTCAGGGGTGCTGAGAATCAAATCTGATAATGGATCAAATGCAATAATGGATATAGAATAACTTATTTTTTAAAAGTGTGCAAACCATTAAGAAGTGTTTTTCCAAGGCACACTCATACATTGCTGGTGGAATTGCAAATTGGTGCAGCCACTCTGGAAAGCAGTGTGGAAATTCCTCAAAAAACTTGGAATGGAACTACCATTTGACCCAGCTATCCCACTCCTTGGTTTATACCCAAAGGTCAATTTATATCCAAATCAGCAAAGTATAGGGATGCAGCCACATCTATGTTCATAGCTGCTCAATTCACAATAGCTAGATTGTGGAACCAACCTAGATGCCCTTCAATTGAAGAATGGATAAAGAAACTGTGGTATATATACACAATGGAATATTACTTAGCCATAAAGAACAATAAAACTATGGCATTTGCTGATAAATGGGTGGAGTTGGAGAATATCATGCTAAGTGAAATAAGTCAAGCCCAAAAAACCAAAAGCCGAATGTTTTCTATGATCAGTGGATGCTGATACATAATGGGGGAGGGGTTGTGGGGGGGACAAGAAAAGAATAGAGGAAGTATGGATGGTGTAGAGGAAAATGGGACGGGAGTGGGGGGGAGGAAAGATAGTAGACTGAGACAGACAGTATTACCCTATGTATATGTAAGATTATATGAATCGTGTGAATCTACATTGTGAAAAAAAGGATATATTCCCTGCTGTATAATTATATCAAAATGGGTTCTACTGTCATGTATAATTAAAAAGAACCAATAAAAAAAAAGTTATATATAAAAAAGTGTTTTTCCATAGCATCATAAACCTAAACCATCTAACTTGAGACAGACAGTTTTTAAGTTTGCATGCTTGAATTCAATGAAATTAAAGAATTGACACCTCTACTATGTTTAAACTAAGACTCCAAATCAGAGAAGGAAGAGGAAATAACACAGCATGTGTATTCAGGCCATTGGCATTTTTCTTGGCTGAGAAACAAGGCTGGGTGGGATACTTACCACCTGCGCTCCATGAGGGTGTGGATGTGCCCGGCAGCTCTGCCCATGCCCAGCTCTGCCTTCTTTGTTCACTGGCCTCCCAGGATCCCCTTCCGAGTTAGTCTGGGAAATGAGACAGAAACAATATTACTTAATGGTGTCTGGGGAAGACAGTTGTCAATTTTTCCTGCCCTGGCCCGGGCCCAACTTTCCAATCAGTAGAATTGCACTCAAGGTTGAACCTGCCTTAGTAAAGCTAAGCCAGGTCCAGTCCAATCAGATATTCTGGGACTGAACTCTCTGAAACAGAGGAATCAGAAGAAGACTGGGGGTGTGTCTTGGCACCGACTAAGCATTTTTTGGCAAATAGCATGTAAATATAAATTCATGACCTTTGGGGTGGCGGGGGCAGGGGGTTGAACCTAGGCCTCACACATGCTAGGCAAGTACTATACCATTGAGCTATACCCCAGCCCCAAATTGGTGACATTTTAGTAGACAATTCAGACACTTGGTATTTTCAGAATACCGCAGCAATTTCAGAGTAGTTATTGGATAGTAAAAGGTAAGGAGCTGCTCAAATATTGCATTCTTTTGATATTTTATCCTCTAGTGCATGAAATATCAATCTATCTTACCAACAGAGAATAAAATATAATTCCTTTTTGTAAATAAAAAGCAAGTTAAAAGTCCAATGTTACAACAGCAACAAAATTGTAAGGCATTTGGAAATTCACAAATAATATTGAAGACTTTTTAATGGAGGAAGATTTTAAACCCTAGTTAAGAACAAGTGGAAGACTCTACGTACTCATGGAAGGGATGACAACTGTGTACATGTCAATTCCCCCAAACTAACCTGTAAATTTAATTAATTCCAGTTGACATGGCTATGGGGGAAAGGAGCTGAACTCAAACATTCTAAACTGTATGAGGAAAAATAAAAAGACTCACTAATGCTAAGATGGTTTAAAAACAGAAGAGCAAAAATAAGGAACACACTATATCAGGCATTGAGAAATGTCACAAAGGCAGAGTTAATAAATCAGTGTGGTACTGGCACGGTAACAGACAAACAGGCTGCAGGAACCAGAGAGTGAGTCCAGAAGCAGACTGATAGGTGCATGAAAACCTGGCAGATGATAAATCTGACATCATAAATCAAAGGTTACATGAATTATTTCATAAATGGCAAAATAAATTTGGTTCTCTATTTCATTATTGAATAGGAAAATAAACCATATAGGTTCAATACTTAAATGTGAAAACCATAAACTAATAGAACAAAATATATGATAGTATATTGTGACCTTGAAGTGGGGAATGATTTTTTTAAACAAGATCCAAAAGCAAAACTATAAAGAGGAAAACGGATAGATTTTACATCCAAATTAAGGGTTTCTGTTAAGTGAAGTACACCATCGACAGAGTTAACAGATGGGTAATGCCGAGAAGAAGACATTTACAACCAACAATGGTTCAGGGAATCCCAACAAATTAGTAAGAAAAAAAAAAAAAAACAGGAAACAATAGAAAAAAATGAGCGAAGTATATGAATAGGTAGTTCATAGCAAGGGAGATCTTAATGACTAGCAAGTATTTGAAGCATGCTTAATTTCAAGAATAAGAAAAACAAAACAAATTCAGATCCCACTTTACATCTAATAAATTAGCAAAAATTAGAAAACTTGATAATGCCAAGAGCTAGCAAACAGCAGAGGAACTGGAATAGCTGCTGAATGTGAAAACTGTACAGACATTTGGAGAATAATTTGGTAGAATTTAGTGAAATGAGAATGCATGTAACCTATGACCCAGAAGCCGCCTTGTTAGGAGTAAACACTCGCTGGGGAACTTCTCCCACAGGAACACATGATTATTTTGCTGATCATGGTAACAAAGAATAGGAAGCAACCTGGGTGTCCATCGGCTGAGGAATGAATGGGTAAACTGGCAAACACAAATGAAACAACGCCGCACAGTAGCATAAAGAAATGGAATAGTTCCACAGCAGAGTTGGGATTGGGGGAGTGGGAAGTGAGAATAAATTTATAGCACTGCCAGCATGGTGTCGTGTGTCTGTGATCCCAGATACTCTACCCTGCAGGATGAAGCAAGAGGATTGCAAGTTTGAGACCAATCTGGGAAATTTAGCAAGGCCTCATCTCAAAACAAACAAACAAACAAACAAACAAAAACAGGTCTGGAGATGCAGCTCAGCTGCATCAATCCCCAGTACTGGGAGTTAAAAAGGAAGGATATACATTATGGTGGATACGAGGTGCTCTACCCATACCCCCCTTCACAGCAAACCTACCGAACTCTTCAGCTGTGGATGATATTTGTGGTCAGGTTTAAGACTGTGTTCCTCATGGCACTTGCCACACCTAAGGTTATGTCCTTCCAGTAGCCATTGACTGACTGAGGCAGGATGTAAAAGGCTCAGCCCCTTTGCTTCATTTTGGGAAAACTCTGAGCATGTGTGCTCAGTCCTCAGCTGCAGCTGCATGCAGAAGGGGTTACCTTCCCCTCTGTCCATTCCTACCTGCCTTACTCCCTCATATGAGCGTCACCTCAGGAATAAATTGCATGCAATTCCCATCTCAGAGCTTATTTTCAGAGAACTTTATCTAAGAAATACATTAAATAATCAAGAGTAAGAGCCTTTAGTGGACAAAGGGGAACAGAAATGAGGATATAGAAATAAGGAAAATAAGACTTCAAGAAGATAGAAATTTAGTAAATCATCAACAATGATTCTAGCACATCCCAAAACAAGGTTGTGAAGGACTGAACTCTGTGCACCCAAAATCCAAAATATAAAATGAAAAAAATAACATCTGTTTCATGACAGTACAGGAGCCAAGGTCCCCACTCCATTCACTTTTCTCTGTAACTCAACAATAATTAATCTTCCATTGGGCCAGGGGAGAGCAAGTAGTGGACTTGGAAAAGGTGCAGGACACAAGCAAGGACTCATATTTTCTTCTCTTCATAACCAGGGGCACCCTCAAGAATCAGATTGACCCAAGTCAGTGCTTCTTGCAAAGAGCTGCCAGACAAGGCTATATCTTGTCCGACAAGGGACAGTAGAAACAAAACAATGTGGTGTGTGTGTGGAAGGTGTGTGGAAGAGAGAGAGAGGGAAACAACAGAGAAAGACAGGGAAGGGTTTCCACCTCCCAAGATAGCCTGGGCTCGGAGACAGATTCTGCACCACAGGCCGGCAAGGGGGCTTTATGGCACCTGTGGGCAGCGGCTTTGCCTCCAGCCAGCTGGACACATTGCTCTACTTTCCACTTCTCCTCCTCATTCGCCTCTCCTCTCCTCTCATTCTCTTGCTTAATATTCTTCTGCGACAAAAAATGGTTTACTTCCTTGGCGCTGATCCAGCCCATCTCCTCTCCACCCTCTCCCCTCCATCTCCAGAGCTGTTGCTCTCCTCAGGGTCCCCATGGGTCTCTGGGCTAGCATCACACATCCAGACCCTGAAGCAGGAGAGGTGAAGAAGAAAGAGAAGCCCTGATCGGACAATGATTCTCTGCCTGGGGAAGAAGCCATGTGATCTGTAGGAAAAGCTGGGCAGAGGCAGCGGTACTCAGAATCCTCTCTCCCCATGTAAAGAAAAACAAAGAAAGGTATCTAAAGCAACATAAGTAAACAGTAATGTGAGTCACCTGCTCACCCTTTCAATAAAAATGGACTGTGCCCCTGCTGTCTAGAGTAAGGCAGGGGCTTCCAAAAATGAGTAAGACACAATCCTTGGTCGGTGGGGGCTTATAATCTGCCAAAAAATTAAGACTTGCATACAAATATCTATAATATAAAGTGTAAGGGCAATAAGAAAGGGACTCACCAAATCCTTTGTGTATTCAGAGTAAAAAAAAAAAAACTCACTAAGGAGGGAAGAATCAAAGGTTTCTAGGGCCCTTTAACTTTTTATATGGATTGCAATTGATGCAAAGAATTTGTTGTTAATTAATGTTAAAAAATTAATTTTAATGCATTTGCAAAATACATTGAATAGCATAAAAATAAACAATCATTAACAATCCTATTAATTTTTAAGAAAAAAACTGTCCAAAGTAAGATATCAATATTCTCCTTTAACCCATTCCATGTCCCGAAAAGTAACCAATTCAACAATCTGGTGTGTATCATCCCCAGTCTTTTTATGCAAACGTTTTGGATTTTTTTTTTTTTTTTGCAGTGACAAGAATTGAACTCAGGGCTGTGCGCCTGTTATGCAAGCACTGAACCACTGAACTCCATCCCCAGCCCCAGGTAGAAATGATATTAACAGGAAGAAGAGCATCTCAAGTACAGAATAGTGTGTAAGCAAAAAGAAAAACCAGTTTGTGCTCCTAAAGTGTATGGAGAAGGTATGAGATGACATTGTAAGAGAAGGTTGGAATCATGTCACATCGTGTCCAAGAAGACTCTAAATACAGAAGAGGGTATGGGAATGTTAGCTAAGAAGTAAGTGAAGGAATCAGGGATTTTTAGCCAGAAGAAGAGAAGATCTAGGCCGATCATAGTTGCAGTAACTTAAGCATATATGTGCTATCACATGAAAGAGAGATTAAACTTTTAATTTGAGTGTCACAAATCAGAACTTTGGTCCACAACTGGAAGTTTCACAAGTGGCACCTCAGTTCTATATAGTGAAGGTCTTTCTATCAGGCAGAACTTTGCAACAATAGAATGGATGAGCTGGTGAGGGAGTGACCCCATAACCAGTCTCTGGGGACAGTATTCATGCATTAAGAGCCTCTGAAGAACCTTCAAGTCTTTTCTAATGTTATGGTTCTATAGTAAAGGGGAAAACAGGGAAGGTTTTTTACTAAGGAGATGTGTATCTAAAGCTATGCTTTAGGAAGATTAATCTGGCAGAAATGTCTAGATTGGATAAGAGCAGAAGCAACTTTAAAGAGATGAACAAAACCAGAAAGCATAACTTCACTATCAGGAGAATCAAGAGGTAACATTGTGTTGCCAAAAAGAACAAGATGCTATGAAAAAGAACAGAGAGCAAGAAGGAGCTTCATCATATTAAAATAAAATACCAAAGAGAAGAGTTGGAAAAGAGTTGAAAGGCTCTCCCAGAAAAAAAGAGCAAAATAGAAAATTGAAGAAAAGGGATAAGAACATTTGAGAACCAGTTTCAAAATCCAACAGATAGGAATTCTAGAAAAAGAGAGAATTGAAGAAAGGATTAAAGACAAAATATATATAAGAACACCTCCTAGAACTAAAGGCCACTATGCCCACCCAGACTGAGGAAGAGTCTGTCTGGTGCCAGTCAATGAAAGAAAAAGTGACATAAGGAATGTCACTATGAAACTGCAGAATATTAGGGATACACAGAGAATCTTCTTCATGGAAGCATTATTTGTAACAACTGAAGAGTGGAAACTACCCAGATGTCCAGCTTATTAAAAGATAAACAAATTGTGGTATATCCATTCAATGGAATATTATTCTGCCCTAACAAGAAATGAAGTACTAAGGCAGGCTACCACAGAGATGAACCTTGAAACATTATGGTGAGTGAAAGAAGCCAGTCACAAAAAACCATGTATCGTGTGATTCTATTTATACAAAATGCCCAGAATGGGTCCATTTATGGAAGCAGATGAAGATTAGCAGTTGTCAAGAGCTAGTGGGGAATGTTGAGGGATACTGGGGTCTGACTACTTAATCTGTATAAGATCGGTCTCTTTGGGGGATGATAAAATGTTCTAAGATTGACTGTTGTTATGATGGCACAACAGTGAGCATACTAAAAACCATTTATATACTTTATTTATTTTGGTATTGGGGATTGAACACAGGGTATGTTACCACTCAGCAACATCCCCAGCCTTTTTTACTTTTGAGACAGGGTCTAGGTAAATTGCTGAGTCTGGTCTCGAACTTGGTGAGCCTCCTGCCTCGGTCTTCTGAGTCCCTGGGATTACAGGTGTGCATCACCACACCCAGCCATTCATATACACAAATGGGTGAATTTTATTACATGCATATCTCAATAAAGCTGACTTATTAAAAACAGAAGTATTTAAATGAGAGCAAGAAAGGGAGTGGGGAGACAGCAGGGAAGAGAGTGAGGAGAAGAAAATCCCAAAAAGTAGAGAAGAAAAAGGGATGCATGCAAAGGAAAAAGAACCAGAATGGCAGGGGCTGGGGGCATGGTTCAGGGATAGAATGTTGGTCTGGCACACATGAGGGCCAGGTTCCAACCCCAGGATAGCAAAAGCAAAACAAACAAAGGAAGAGACAGTGTCAGAGACGGAAGTCAGAGGCTCACTAGGAGGGGCTTCCAAGGAATTCCCAAAATACTGCTGCACAGAAAAGCAGCAGGCCAGAAGATGACCCAGGACCAGAAAGAGACAGGTGGTGTGTCCTCAGGAAACACTAAACTGAACCCCATACAGAACTGGTCAGCTATTTGATATCTATGGCCACACTGGAGGGAATTTATATTTCTCCTAAAAAGTTCAGAGCAGACTTAGAGATAGGTACCCAAAAAACTAAGCAAATTTATAAAGCACCACTATTAACAAATAAAAAAAGCAAGGAAGGAAATGTTATCACCATACGCTACATGTCTCAGTTGTGAGCGATATTTCCCTACCATAATACTATACAGAATACCAATTTAAACAAAAGTTCTATAGTGACTAATTAGGAGAATCAGGAAGGAGGAGAAGGAGGAGAGAGATGTTGGACAGTTAAGCCATCCCCCAGAAGAGCAGGGCAACATCAAAGCTGGGGTGGGTGTGGGTGCGGGGATCAGGCAGTAGAAGCATAATGTTGTTCAGAAAATAGGGAGCTGAAAGCCATGAGAAAAAAATAATTTATAAAAGATAATGAGAAGACCTGAGTTAGGGCAGTGGCTGGTAGGGACGAAAGTGAAAAAGACTCTGTGGACACCAGATTTAGGACTGTCTGATTATGCAGACAGCAAGAGAAACAGAAACATAAAAACCCACTGAAAAAAAGAAGATGGAGAAGGAGGAGGAGGAGGAGAGAAAAAGAAATAACTCCATAGTCTTAAGTCTGGGTTCAAATAATGATGGTGCCTGGGGGTAAAAAGCAAAGCCTGAGAAAGTTAGATTCTGGTCGGAACATCTGCTGCTGAGGGGTCTCTTCTGCCTACCCCTTTGGTGTGCCCTGTGGGTTCTGAAAGTACCAGATTCTGACTACAGCTGACTGCAAACAGTAGCTAAGAGGATTTGAAATGTGTAAGATTCCAGCACCCAAGGAAGCCTTAGAAACCACTTACACTAATTCTCCCAACTTTTAGCTCATCCGAAGCCCAGAGAAATTAAAAGCCAAGGGAGGAAATGTTTCCAACTAAAGGATGGTCAACAGCATTAAGAGCTTTAGAGAAAGTGAGGAATTAAAGAACAAGAAAAGGCCACTGGATTTGGTGGTTAGGTGATCACTGAGAAATAAGTGCCCTGGAGTAAAGGCGGGAAGCGGGACAAATCGGGGAGGGGGAGGCAGCTGAGTCCACCGGACCACACCTCAGACAGTGGAGGATGCTCACAAATATTGAGACTGATATTTACTTTTTAGGGAAACATGATAATTAAATGGAAGAAGGAGAAAAAAAAAAAAAAACCTGGCTAGTAGCTTAATGAGAACAGCTGAGGTAACTAAAGGTGTTTTTAAAAAATAGCGGAAGGTCTTCTTAGAAAAAAATGGCTTTGGCAAAGACAGATGGCTAAAGAGCAGACAAACGCAGCAGCCCTGGATGGCAGTGAGGACCAGGTAGCGGGGTTGGCCTTTAATAAAAGACACACCTGCAGCAATTAGTCTAAGAAATGAGGGGGGGCAAGTCTAGACCAAAGGGGAAGAGGAGAGGGTGGGTGAGTATCTAGTAGAAGTTTGAATGGTAAGAATGGAGTATTTTGCCGGGCGTGGTGGCGCACGCCTATAATCCAAGCGACTTCGGAGGCTGAGTCAGGAGGATCGCGAGTTCAAAGCCAGCTTCAGCAACTTAGCGAGGCCCTAAGCAACTCAGTGAGACCCTGTCTCTAAATAAAATACAAAATAGGGCTGAGGATGTGGCTCAGTGGCCAAGTGTCCCTGAGTTCAATCCCTGGTTCCAAAAAAAAAAAAAAAAAAGAATGGGGTATTTTAAAAATCTAATGTGCTCTCTCTCTCACTCTTTTTTTTTTTTTTTTTTGAGGTGCTAGGGATTGAACCCAGAGGCAACTCTACCTCTGAGCCACATCCCAAGCCTTTTTTATTTTTTATTTTGAGACAGGGTCTTGCCAAGTTGCCGAGGGTAGCCTTGAACTTGCAATCCTCCTGCCTCAGTCTCCAAAGTCTTTGGAATTACATGTTTGCACCACTGCCCCTGGCTCACATGCCCTCTTTTTAAGGAAAACAGCCACTGAAAGTGGGTATCTGAAGGTAAGTCATAAGCTTCTGGAAGACAGAAAGGCTTCAGAACAATTTTTCAACTGAGGTGATTTTGCCCCTGCATTCAAGAGACAGTTTTTGTTGTCATAATAGGGGTGAGAGATACTATGGCATCTAGAAGGTAGCGGTCAAAGATTCTGCTAGACATCCTCCCACACACAGGACAGTCCTCCATCCCCACAAAGAATTACCCTGCTCAAAATGTTAATAGTAGTAAGGCTGAGAAACCCTGCGTTAGGATAACTATTAAGGGAATTTCACTGAGTAGACAAGAAATAAACAGGGAGGAGGATGGCCCACCCAAGTAAATAGCATAAATGTGCAGTGAATCCAATTTTTATTCTTTTGAAGGTTTTTAGTTACATGAAAGAGGGAGAAGTATATAAATATTGTCTCTTTTTAAAGTCTTTGTAAACATTTGTCATGGCTCAATCACTAAAGGTATTAATATCTAACGTTCATGACCTTAAATAAACCTTTGAGGTAAGTCACTCTTTTTTCTAGTTTTGTAATTGATGAAACAAAAACAGAGGTTAAGTAACTTGTCCAAGGTCATACAGCTAGGAAGGGGTAGAGCCAGGATTCAAACCCAGGCAATTTGACATAAGTGTCTGTCTTCTTACCAGGATGGCACTCTGTTCTTAAGGAAAGTTGCTTCCATTTCTCATTTTGACACTTACATGACCTTCCATTCTGGAATGTGAATGTCCTAATTGATATTTCTTTTGGTTGTCCTGCATTGCACTTACTGGTTTCTTTTAGTATACAGGATCCAGTTTTCATTTCAATGATCCATATCCTTGATGAAAGGACTAGGAGATAGTTAAGTTTTCCTTAGAGAAAAATCAAATAGTTGATCCCTGACCTCCTAACTAATTTTAAGGAAGCTCACTAACCTAACCCCTTAGAAATGCAAATGTCCAGCCTACTCTATGAACCATCCTATCACCCATGTCCCTCTTTCTGAGATTGAAGAATTATTTAATACCTCTTAGCATTATTCTATCTGTAACAGCCTTTTGACTGTTGATTCTGATCCTATGCTCTCTATGCTCAGCCTAATTTGGATTGCCAACCTGCTGGGGGTTATATTGATCAGGACTTTGCAAAAGTGCTGCTGGGGGGTCCATCTTACATATGCATCAATGCAAGGAGAACTCTGGGAGCCCTAACAATGGGCCTGTGGTTAATGCTGTTATGAGAAATGCCCAAGAGATAGATGGGAATTAGACACTGTAAAGCACCTTAATCTGACCTCAGAAGCTGCTTCATTTTTTTGCCAGCAACAGAGCTGTAGGGTTGAGACCGCTTGCCCTTGTGGTAACTGGAGGAAGCAAGGCTGCTGGACTGGGAAATGGAGACGTGAACAGCTGATCTGAAGGACAATCAGATGAGAAGCATCTAGCAAGGTGCGAAGGGATCAGGATGCCCAGCAGAGGGCCCGTGCTCTTGCTCCAATGTAGTCATTCCTCTCCCAGCCTGTCAGTGCCACCTCTAGGGTCAAGGGGCTCATGGAGGGCTTCAAGACTTCCATCTGCTAGCTTCCTCCTTCCTCTCCAAACCTTCTCATAACTCTTTCTCTGGCTTGTGTTTCCTGCTCCCCAGTGGCCACGAGCTATGCTCTGTCCTGGAGGTCCTCAGTAACCTGCCACCTGCATCTTCCTACTCATTCACTTTCCTTGAACACCTGTTCCCAGAAAGTCTTTCTTGATTACAGGTTGATATGTAAGAAAGATAACCAGGATCATAGAGCATTTTATTTCTATTTTAATTACTAAGTTATTTTTTTTCTGATCTTTATTCTGGTTCTTGCTTAATTACTGAATTGGCAGAGTTTATTCTTTTTTATATTTCCCCAACAATTTGTATCTGGCAATTTCCATTACTTTAACTCCAAGAAAATCCTCAAGGTTTTAGCATTAGCATCCTCAGTAGATTCTCAATGAGTCACAGACATTGGGATTTTGAGACTGGAACATGGTGGGGGAGTTACATCGTAGCATTTAGGGCAAGTGACACCGCTTCCTGTCTTATCTCCCTTATCATCAGATGAATCTTGCTCTGTCTAACTTAGATGTAGCATGTTGTCGTGTTTTCCATTCCAAGAGGAATCCATACATTCATCATAGTCCTCTTTGGCAAGTCTCTCACGGCTCCTTAACCACCATCCCAACTTTCTCAATGTAGTAAGGGGATCTGGGATGGGGAGTCAAGTTCATCTGTCTGATAGATGAGGAAACTGATATCAAGGGGAAGGAGGAGCTGTATAGAATCATGAACTTGAGAGAAAGATCCAAAAATGGAGCCCACATGCTCTGATCCACCAAACCATTTACCCCTTTCAGTAGTACATGGAGAAGTGTCTCCAGTTCCTGAGCCTCCATGATGGTCTCTTGACTGCTGCCAAATATCATTCCCTTTCTCCATTTTACCCCCTCTGGTACCTCCATCAGTGAGGTTAGTACTAGGTAGGAGGTTTAGCTCGCATCTTTCACTCTCACTCCCTTTTATCAGCCCTGCCCTGGGCCCCTCTCTTGACCAAGAGGCCTGCTTTCATTCAGCTTCTTATGCTTGCTGATTCCTAACAAGAAGGTAGATGTCTGACGCCATCTTATATCCTAATTTCCCATCAGTATGATCAAGATTGATTTCTATCAGGAAATGAAAAGTGATCTAGGGATCCTCTGGGGTGGAAGACAGAATCCCTAGAGGCCACCTCACTCTTTCTTTAAATTATTTGGACTCTGAAACAAGTGATTTGCTCAAACAGAGGCCCTTAGGCGATCAGGTGATGAGATATAGAATGTCTGAGGCACTTTGTTCCTTCTATGAGCTTCTTAAGGAAAAGAGGGATATGCAGGAGCTAGTGTGACCCTTTGTTCCAGCAACCTAAAGAGGAGGTGTCATCAACTAGGCCAGCCTCTCATCTGGCTATCACACTAGGCTCCTCGGGACACTTTTGAGCCAAAAGAAAGACCTGGAACAATGAATGCACATGATAGGTGCCTAGTAAATATTTGTTGCATTAATGAAAATGGTGTTTTAGTATGCTACAATATTTCTGCGATTTTTAGAGAACTCTCACTAAAAAAAAAACAGGCAGAAAATTAAAATGAGTTTGGCACTGAGGCAGAGTAGAGATGTGTCTAAACGTGAGATAGAAATCATGTCCTCCCTTAGCATCCTAGATTCTCCATGTGCAATGACTTGGGACCTAATTTTGGCAGATCGATGAGCATGAAAACATATTTCTAAGACCCCAAACCAGTGAAAGTGCTCCATTTCCATGTTTCAAGAATCACCTAGGTATATTTCTTACCATAAGAAGAAAAATACAAATTCCTGCTCAGGAAACTCAAATTTTTGCAGAGCTGAAGAACTTGCTGTTTCACAGCTTTAGCTAAACAACTCTAGCTTGATTATCAAATATTAGAATTGGGAGAAACAAGCACTGATGCAAGTAAAAGAATATTCTGCTGCTGATTTAAAGACAAGTGAATCGCTAAATATTTTTATTAGCAGCAAATTTGCTGCTTGCTGGAACTAATTTCACGCCCTGTAGATATGGTGCTTAAGTTGGAAATGGCGTTAAATTGCTCTCTCCTTGAGGCGGGTAAGGTTTCTGATAGCAACAACCACTAGATGGCATAGACGAGGTAGCTCCTCTAACATAGGCAGCTTTGGAGCCAATGATAGGGAGATCCAGAGGAAGTTCCGCCTTACATTTCCCTTCTTCCTTACAAGGAAATGTCTGCATCCCAAATATCTAAATCTTTCTAAAAGGGAGTTGCCTAAAAAGGAACATTCCTCCCAGGGTTCTTGAATTTCTCCATCCAATACTTTCTCTAAACTCATAGAACACTTTTAGTTAGCACATCTGATATGCCCATCAATTATAACTTACATAATTCCTTGTTCTTAGTATTTTCTCTTCAATGATACCATAATTTCTAGAAAGGAGAGATTGCATTTTATTGCCAGAATTGGCATCAAAAGTGAGAAGATAGGTACAATGTACAAGTCAGGGAGCTAGAATAAAAGAAGTGAGTCAAAGAATGTAGCACAACAATAAGATCCAGTTAGATCCAAAGCAAGACACAAAGTGCAAAGGTAACTGAAATCAAGTGAGCAATCCAAAGTGAAGGCAAATCCAGGACTGAGGGTCAGGGAATTTCTTTGGTTCATTATCAAGTTGGCAAGCCATTTGGAAGATATTAAATACTAAAGGTCAAAGCAAACTGTGGGTAAACATATAAGCCAGCAGAATGCAGAAGACAAATGACCAAAGGGAAAAAAAGGCAAGAGGTCAAAAAGTCACAGTATTAGTCAGAAAATACCTAGACTCTGAAGAATTAGGACAAGACACACATAAAAAGATTGAGGTACTCATTAGATAGATGTTTATTGGCCAGTTAATACTAGAAACAGAAAGAGTTCACAAAGATCATATTGCCAAATTGAATTTATTTCCTTGTGCATAGAGTTATGAAGTTCATGAATCTGATCATGTATGCTGTTCCTTAAAGATTTCTGTTTTAGCTGAACTCTTCACCTGCAGAATAAAGCCCAAATTCCTTAACATGGCATTCAAGACCCTTCACAAGCTGTCCTCTGATGCTCATTTCCCTGAGCCTGGCACTCCATCCACACCAGAATGTATGCCACTTCTGAACCTTTCCAAGGACAGCCACTCTTCCATCATTGCCTATCCTTTTTCTTCATTCTGGAACTTCTTCCTATCTCCATTTTCCACTTATCTCATAAAGAGCCTACATCTCTGTCAAGACCTGGCTCAAAGGTCATTTCTTTCGTGAAGACCTTCTTTCTCTTTTTTCCTATGAAAAATTCATCTCCTTATTCTCCAGGTTCTTGACATACTTCAATATGGCAAATGTCTAATATGATTTAATATATGATATATTATATTTTGTATCTCTATATATCCCCCTAATACAAATCAGAGTAATGCATATTTTAAATATATATATATATGTGTATATATATATATACATATATTTGAAACTGGTTTATATACAACCATCACCTCTGCTAGATGTGAGCTCTTTAAGACAAAACTAATCCCTTGGTTAGTTTTGTGTCCTCACACCTAACAGAGCTTAGCAGTTAGGAGGTTGACTATGTGTCTTTATGTAAACAATTATTTAATAAATATTCCCTTTTATAAATAATCTTATAAAATGGGTCATTAAGCAAAATTGAAGCTGCCTGAACACATACCCAGACTGGAAGGAGGCCTTCAATGCTACCAAGTTTTCTCCCAGTCAATACTTTTGTTAGTGACTTGGATAAGAACACTTACCAAATGTGAAAGGAGATCCACAAATATCAAAGGAAAGAGAATTGAGACTTTAAAAATGAGTCTAATAGACTGGAATGCTAGACTAAACTAACAAGATAAAATTTATATAAGTGCAAAGTTCTATGTTTAGATTTCAAAATAAATTTCACATACCAAGTACAGTGGAGATTTGACTTGGCAGCAATGGATATACAGGAGAAGTAGAAGCTTTATTAATCAAAAGCTTTGAAAGCAAAGAGTGAGAGGTGACCAGTATCAAAGTAAGGACACTGAAATCACTGAAGATCATATAGTCTCCAGCTCAAAAGCAGCAATAATAGTATCTCTGTATTCATGCCTTTCAGAGCTGATTTGAAGAGTTATGAGCAATAATCTAACTCCCAATTCTAAAAGATGCACTGATAAACCACAGTTCAGTTCATCCAGATACCTGTGACTGGAGTCAAGAAACAATGAAATGCACAAAGAATGAGGGAGCTCTGTGGAAATGTGGAAGCTTGGAAAACTGAAAACCGAGAGAAAGATTGACAGGTACCTTCATATATTTTTAAAATGTCCTTCTGTGTGTTTCTACAAATGGCAAAACTAGACACAAGTAGGAATTGTGAGGAAGCAGATTTTGGTTCGATACAAGAAAGAACTTTCTAAGATTGATAGCCATCCAACAACAAAGCAGGCAGCTTTGGAGGAAATCTAGAGCCCCCCAACCCTGAATACATTTAAGCAGAGGCCAAATGAATTCACAAGATTTATGGAAGAAGATTTTATATTCGTAGTTTATAAAAACTTGTAAAATCTAATTTTTCAGTGACTAGTAAGAATATTCAGGATAATGTCCAAATTTCTGGTTATGTCGTGCAAGTCCTTTGTGATCTGAATTCCCAAGACCCCTCTCCCCTGCTTTTAGCCCCAGTACACCCCACACCCCAGACACGCCCAACTACTGGCTCAGCACCTACTCTGCCATGTTCTCTCAGACCACCACATGTGTGCCCCTCCTTGTGCCTGGAATCCTTTCCTCTTGCTCTCTGGGGCTAATCTGCAGTCTTCAATAAAAGTTAGGAACCTTTCCCTCTCTAGTTTCCTCCTCTGCACAGTGAAAGCAGTCTAGATTTGCCTCGGAGGTAGCCTTTATCACCAGTTGTTTTCCTCATCTGTCTCATGCAGTAGAATGTGAACAATGTGGAGAAAGGACTGTATCTTATCTCCAAATCCCTATTTCTAGAACATTGCCATTAAGCAAAAGGATGTAGATGCTCAGTGTGTGACATACAGTGCATCAGGCCTTCATTCCTTAAGTCAAAACATGACCGATGGGTCAAAGGAATCTGGAGTTCACCAAGTGAGAAACTGTCTCTAGTAACAGAGGGTTTGAGGAATCTTAACCCACTCAGGGAATGGCCATTCCTCTCACCTATGTGCAACTCAAGTGATTTTACACTGTGATTCTCTTCCCTTTCTTCCTTCCTTTTTGTTTTCTCCTTCTTTTTTTCCATACTAGGGATTACACTCAGGGGCACTCTACCACTGAGCTACACCCCCAAACCTTTTTGTTTTTTATTTTGAGACAGGGTCTCCCTGAGTTGCCCAGGCTGACCTTGAAATCATGAGCCTCATGCCTCAGCCTCCTGAATAGTTAGGATCACAGGTGTGTGCCATCATTCTTCAAGGGACTTAATTTCATTCTCTCCATTCTCCAAGCCCCCTCCTTTCTCACTCCCCTCCTTTATTCTGTTTCCTCGCTTAACATACTCACTGACTCCTTCTGTTTCCATTCAGGGACATGTTGGTTAAACAATCAAGAAGTGATTCCATTTGTCATCATTCATTGTTGAGATTAACTTAAATCACATCTACCACCTTTGGGAGCTCTCAGTTTGTGTAGCAAACTCATATGGTGATATTTTACATTGAGACTAGTTTGGCATGGTGCCCAAAGGTATGCAAAACAGGGTTTTGGAGGAGAAAGTCCCCAAAACGAAATTATCAAGATTTCTTCTCCTCCCTATAGACAGTGGCTTTCCCCAGTTAAATAAATAAAAGTAGAATGCTTGTGAGACTGCAATCTCAACCTGGGCCATACCTAGGTACTCATGAACTTCCAAGAATAATGTCAGGAATTATATTCCTGATCCTGATTTAGCTCTTAGGTCTCTATCCTATGTATTTGGCCTTTCAATCCCAGAACACAGCACCAATTCATGAAAAGTTTTTCCATTTGAGCAGCTGACAGCTCAAATAAGATTCCTCCCCATATTTTTAAATCCCTCCATTCTAAGTCTGGCCATCCCTTCTCATTCGAGTTCAAGCTTTAGCCTGACCCTGTTCTACAATGTCCTCTTGGAACAGGAGAGAGTGGTCTTGGGTGTGACCCCAGATGGACAGAACATTTTTAGCTGCTTCTCAGGGCCTGTAAGAAGTGTGGGGCTCAGCCCTGATATGGGCTGTATCAATGCCTCAAGACATCTGCTGATCCAAAAACCCCATTGCTCTTCTAATGCTCTCACACTCTCCCATAAAGTATTTTGAGTTTCCTTCTCCCCACCCACCAAATGTTCCCTTGTGGGCTCCAGCTGAGTTTGCCATATATATCCTCTTGGCAGCTGTCTGGTATTGTGTCTCTCTGGTTTCAGCCCTCTCTTCCTCTCCTTTGCAAAAGTTGAGGAAATCAGATCTCACAGAATCCTCCTCTGGCCAGCAAGTTGATATCAGTTCCTCAGAAAGGATGCCTGGATTGCAAACCCAGAGGCTGGTGATAACAGATTCTCTCTCTTGCTGTTTGATGGCTTTATATCCTCCTCCTACTCTATAGGAGAACAAAGGGACATTAAACCCCAGCATCTCATCACCCTTGTCACTCTCTAGGAGAGGACTCCATTTTACAAATAACGAAGAAATCCCACCCACCCTGCAGATGAGAAGAAATGAAATGAGCCTTCTCATGCCACCTCCTGCAGAGGAATTCCCCAAAGCTAGTTAGGGCCTCAATATTTTGGGAAGCAGCTCTTTCTCGTCAATGGGACTCTACAAACGGCAGCATTCTTGGCACACTCATTCTGCATTTGGTTTTCAGGGAGTCAGATCATGACACTTCCCTTCTCAAAACTCCTCCAATTTCCCATCTCACTCACAAAGTGACTTAAGCTCTGGGGACCCTTCCCTACCTTGCTGTTCTTGGACTATACCTAGCCCTCCTCTCATGCTTTCTTGGCCCTTAGCTCTTGGCAGGACAGCTCCTCTGCTCATTCATTTCCTTCAGGTCTCTGCTAAGATGTCACCTCATTAGAGAGGTCTTCCTTGATCACCTTATATCAAATAGCCCCCCCACCCTGCCTGTCCCTTCATCATTCTTTATCCCTGTGCCCCACTTTGCATCTTCACTTCATGTAAAACCAGCAGTTATATTTTATATTTATTTGTTGATTATAGGGCTCTTCCCACTAGGATGCAAGTTCCATGAGAGCAGGAACTGTTTTGTTTATTCTTCACCTCCCCGCTCATTTTCCAGAGAGTGCAAGGCACACAGTAACATCATTTATCAAATGAATGAACAGATAAGGAATAAATGGCCCTACTCTTAGGCATCCACACTAATGTGCTTATTATTACTTTCCCTGACCAAATAAACAGGTAGTGTCAAGCCAAAAAGAACAGCTCCCTGCCCTCCATAAATATGCTGTTCAGAAAACAGAAGGCTAAAAACTGAACCTAAGATTCACAGAAAGCAACCACTCTTCTCTATATTAGAATTCTAGATTTTCCTTTGACTATGAACATAATCAGAGTTCAGCTTCCTCCCTAACCACCACCTTTTACTATTCTTTAGCTTAAGAAATAGACCATAGAGCTCCCTCCAGGTGTGAAAGGCCTTCTGGCTATCAAATAATCCAAATGAACTCCATTGGGCCACTTCAGACCCTCAAACATTTGTTACTTCATCATGTTAAGGCAGATCAAGCTTTTCCTTATCTGAGTAAAACAACCCTTTCAAAAGAATAGACAAAATATCTGTCACTCAGTTGTTGAGCCAACAGGTTGAATTTTCTCTGAAATCTGTTCTGATTTGTAAGAACTAGCAAGTAAGTTAGAAATCAAATGCCTGTTACTTGTTTTGTCCATTTCTGAGTCTCATCAAAGAGAAATCCCTCCCCCTTCTCTAACACAGAGGGGGACAAAGGCTTTTCACAAAACACAATACTACAATGATAGTGAAGGAAGGGATCCAGGTTCGCTTTCCGTTCTATTGTCTTCTTCTGTCAGCTCCCTCCTCTCCCCAAATCCAGGCTTAATAATTTACAGCGGGAAAGACATTTAATAAATAAGCAGCAAGATTGGAGCTGTCAGCTCTGCACAATGGGATTGTTTGCACCTTCCTGCTTGGCGTCAGCACCAACTCTCCCAGCTTGCTTCAGCTGAAATGATTCCATTTGCTATTTTCATAAAATTAGTTCCTCTGCAGTTTCTATTAATCAGAACATTTTTGGAGAGAACTATACTGGGATTTTTATCATTATCTAAGTTCAACCATTCTGTGAATCTGATGAATTTTTAGCACCTCTGAGTGGCAAAGAGGAGAAAACTTGGGTGGACTGATGTGACTGGGCAGGAAGCTCTCCCCTGATGTCAGCTAAAGACTTACAATCCCCAGAATCTGAATTAGTTTCCACTATCACCCATCTGAGCAGCTTTCTTCCCCAAACACATCTACTTCACATCTAATAATTCTAAATCTTCTTAGGGTCATGGACTCTTACAAATTTTATAAAAAGCTATGCCTAGTCTCCCCAGAAAGCCCACATATACATTAAACCTCACAATTTCAGCAGGTTTGTGTATATGCTCCCCTCCACATGTATGGCTTATCCAACAGACTGGAGTAAAAATGTGTGTGCTGTGATTTTCCAGTCATTCTTACCTCCCTTAACTGTCTTAAGTTGGAGTAGAAACTCACTTACCTCCAAATTTCTTTGTTGAAAGAGAGGAAAGAAAGAATTTTTAAAAGAGAGAAAGGATGTGAAAGTAAGCTTTTCATGATGGCTGCTTTGGTTTAGATAAGTGTCCTCTAAAGACACATGGATTGAAGGTTTTGTCCCCAGCCCATGACATATTGGGAGGTGGTGCAACCTTTAGGAAGTGGAGCCTAGTGGAAGGAAATTAGATCATTGAGGGTTTGCCCTAGAAGGGGATGTTGGCACCCCAGTCCATTCCTCTTGGTCTTCCAATTCCAGTGAGGTGAGCAGCTTTGCTTCAGTGAGCACTCCCCATCATAATGTGAGGTCTCAATTCAGGCCCAAATGCCATGGGACCAACAAACTGTGCACCGAAATCTCTGAAACAAGGAGCTAAAATAAACCTTTCTTCATTTTAAGTTGATTGTGTCAGGTATCTTGTTATAGTAACGGAGAGTTGACTAATACAAAGGACAAACACTTTTTGAGAAGTGAGAAAAACAGAAAAATGACAACTCAAAATAGCTTAAATAAATCATGAATGTCTAAGTATCATTTAATTTATATATGCTTCACTGTATTAGTATGAATGAGACATGAGATCAAAATTAGGAAAGGTTTTGATGAATTCTTCTTGCCTCCAGATATATGTGACACCTACACAATTCTAACTTCTCTCTGCACGAGAAAGTCATGGTGCAGATGAAAGAAACCTTGGACTAATGGAGCCCAGCTTCTAGGACCAACTTTGTTTACTGACTATGTGATTTTAGGCAAGAAGTAACTTTCTCCATCAATGTGAGTTTTTTAAAATTAACACTATATTTTTTCTAAAGTCTATTTCAGTTTTAACAAGCCATCAGAACTGACTAACTTAGGGGTGCCTAAGATTGTAAGAATCAAAATTTTCTTCAAGTTCCCAGAAGTGAATATTTTAGGTTATGGACCCTACAGTCTCTGTGACAACTGCTCAACTGTGCTGTTACAGAGAAAGTAGACACAGACAAAACAAAAATAAATGGCCATACCTGGGTTACAATAAAACTTCACTACAGACACTGAAATTTGAATTCCAAACAATCTTCATATGTCACAAAATAGTTTTCTTTTTTTGATTTTTCCCCCAACTATTTAAAAATGTAGAAAATTGTCCTTTGCTTGCAAATCATACAAAAAACAGATATCAGGCCAGATCAGGCCCACAAACCACAATTTGCTGAACCCTGGTCCACAATCTCAGGTAAATATTGTGGTCTGAAAAATCTTGGGGGTTATTCTGGGTGGCCTCAGAAAGTTAGTAACTTGGCTTCATATATGAACAATTGTGCTGGGGGGAAATTTCTGTTTATTCAGTTTCCCAGTTACAGAATGGAATGGTAGTAGTTTGGAGTTTTGGCTAATAAAATTTGCTTCATTTTTTGGTACACTCTTAGACCTCCAAAATGCTGAAATAATCTTACATGAGAAAATATACAAAACGTTTAGAACTCTCTAGCTGAAAAAGTTTTGATAACTCTAAAATGAGCCAAGAAAACTTGACATCTTCTCTTGAAATTTACACACACTTCATGACACTAATGACCTCTTTTGTTGCCCTACTAGCTCTATCAGGGAGTGTAACAAATGATTTTATACATGTGAGTAGAAGGAAATGAATTATTGCTTTTTGTTGCTGTTGTTGCTTTTACTTGTTTATTTAGGAGAGAAGAAAATTATAATTTAATAAAATGACATGCATATGATATCTATATGCATTCTACACATTCTATACAGCAGAGATGGGGAGTGATGTGAAGAGGTACAGTAAAACATTTGGCATACAGAAGACAATTTTTAAAAAGAGAAAGGTTGTATGATCAAGTAATCAATCTCTTCTAGACTGAGGCCTACAACTTCAATTCAGAGACAGCAGAAGATGGTGACAGTACTTCTCTCAATTTCATATCATTAAATTAGAAAACAAATACCCACTCCCAGTTAAGAGATGAGATGGGGGAGGAGCCTGAGAGAAAAATCCCTTCTTCTGGGAGAGAAAACTTAAAAATGTTATATCTATTCAGGAAGATGTAAGAAGTTGGGAGTTCCTCCTCATTCACACCTATTCTTAATTTATAATTTAACCAAAACCAGCTAATCATTAGAAGTAGAAGGAAGTTAACATTCTCAATCTCAGACTTTTGACCACTTTCCCCCCAAACATTAAGGGCTCAGAACTGATTCTGACCAATTCAACTACACATTATTTTCCACTATTTGTTTCCATGTTATTCTGCAAATACTCAATGCTCATTTGCTCATTCTTCTCTTAGCCTCCTTGTTCAAACTATTTCCTCTCCCTAGATTCCTTTCCATCTCTGTTCCATCTTGCCCATTCATACCTGTATGCAAGGGCTCAGCTTTGTTCATGCTCTACCATGAAGGCCCAACCACATTAACTCCAATCAAAGCAAAATGTCCTTGGGATAATAAAAGAACAAAACTACAATAATGCAAAGCTGCAAAATGCTCTGAAATATGAGGTATCATTATCTTTGGAACAATGAACTATAGTTTTGACCCAGTGTTACATCTTGCTTTAAAGTGCATGCTAGTTGTTTCCTGTGTTGTCAACCCAACATTAGAAAACCACCTAAACCTCATTAAGGCATTGCATCATATTTCTTGACTATTCTCATAGTCTCTAATGATGCATATACATTTAACACTCAATTCCAATGAAATAAATTAATCAAAATAATGGCTTTTTTTTAAGCCACAGAGCTCCTCGCTGGGCCAAGAAAGGTTAAGATGTTAACCTTTCTTAACACATAAGAAATCATTGGTTAGTTTATGACACTGCAAATGAAGCCTTGGCAGAATAAACTTGATGTCGGTAATCAATGAAATTCGACCATCTTCGGATTCATTCATAAAGCTCTGATTCAGGAGTTGAATTCCCTAAATCAGAGATTCAGACTGAATAGTTTGATTCATGATGTTTCCATATTTTGTCTAAGGACAAAGGTTCAAACATTGCAGCTCTCAAATTTGGTATTGATTGTTGTCTGTTTCTCTTCCTGATTTCACAGTGGACCACAGGCTTTGTCCTGGTTCCATTAGTTGGCCTGATGATGGCTCTTTTGGTGTACTGGGCAATTTTGGCAATTCTGGTTAGCAGTTAGATAACAGCAGTCTGCTAAAGCGTGGATCAGCTCCAGTCCCAGCGGCCTGGAAGAGGGGCGGCAAAGGATTTACTTGATTCACCCTACACCTCTTTCCCAGTCTGTAGACTTGGGTAGAATGATCCTTGCCTCAGTCTACTTCGAAGGCTACAGGAAAAATAACGCCAAATAAAATAAGTCGAGGCAAGAATAAATGAAACGTGACGTTATTACAGCTGGCGCGTTGGACTCAGTTCCCGCCAAGAGGATTGTTAGCGACTATTTGCCTAGAAGTTCCACTCAAAACCTGGGCCCCGCCAGAGTCAGTGGGTAAGGGACTGAGATGTGTATCAGACTGCGGGACTTGCACTGGTGTCTATACAGGTCTCCGGACTTCGAGATAGGGGCTGCCTGTTCCCGCTGTTTCACCGCGACGCTGTGCAGTCTCCATGGTGACCCCGAAGTAAACCGGGAGAAGCAGCTCTAGCGTCCTACAACCCGCCCTCCGGCAAGGCAAACCAACTGTCCTGCGGGTTAAGGAGATAGTGTGATTGACAGTGGCGTGGGCGTGGGGAGGCTAATCTATCCAATCGAAATTGAGGCCCGGCCCAAGACCGACCGGCACCGACCAATGGAAGTGCGTAACTGGGGACGACGTGCCCACCCACCACACTTGGCGTTGCCTGGAGCCGCGGCACAAGTAAGCTAATGAGGGGAAAGCTGGCTGTTCAAAGAGCAGCACTGATTAGCGAATCCAAAATCGCCTGAATGAAAGCCCACTTGTGATTCGTCCTAAGTAGATCAAAGCCTCGGCGGGCTGGAACCGGCTGGACTGTGAGGTTGGAGTTCGGGCCGGGGAAGTGGGGGAACCAGGGAGCCAGGTGAGGCGGGCGGCGGTGAGGAAAGCCTGACCGTTGCGGAGTAGCGTGAAGGGCGGAGGCTCGGGCTGCGGAGACTGGAAGACAGTGTGGGCAGGCGGTGTGCGGACTTCACAGACCACCCCTACCGCGGGTCTGGGCCCAAGGCCCGGAGGCTAATCAATTCTTAATTGGGTGCCGAGAAGGAAGACCTGTTTTCTGTTTCATGCGCTTAAGAAAATAAAATGTCAGTGTCTTCGCTTTCCCTTTGTTTGAAACCTTAATCTCTCTCCAACTACTAGGAGGTACCCAGGTGAGCATTCTGATGAGACGTGCGGGCACTCTTTTCCTCTTGCCAATTTGAATCAGCAGCCAGGCTGGGGAGAGGAGGGGAACGCCAAGTAGCCGGGTATTCCCAGGCTGCAGTGCTGGAAGCTGCTGGGTGATGGAGCTAGCCGACTGAATCACTGTAGCACTTTCAAATCGCATCCCTGACCGGGAAAGGGGTGCAAGGACAGGATCAGAATCCATGGAGCCCCCTTTTCCAACAGTGTGTTAAATAAGAGCAGACGTCACATCCGTGGCATTTAGGTAGCTTGGCAACTGATTTTTCCCAGACCTTCATGTCACTTAATAAAGCTGGAGACATTATCTTAATATTTTAACATCCAACTGATAAATATTTAAAGTAGAAAATTTAAAGCATGAAAGTCCCCGATTACTTTTAAAGGTTTAGGACAAGCTATGAAAAAATTGAAAAGAATGCCTTCAGAAGGGCCATTCACTCCTGTAATCTATTGTTTTCTTCTGTTGCTTTCAAGGACTTGAGTCTACGTGAAAATCGGGAAAGGGGTGAGGTATCACCCACCACCAGCAGCTATTAAGCCTTATTGCCCTCCACGGAGTCCATATTTGTCCTGGACAGTAAGTCATCTTATAATGGCCATTATTATTCTCACTCAAGATTCCCAGCCTAGTGCTGAGTGCTGTATTTTTAGTAAGTTACAGTCAGTCGCCTCACTGTGTGCCTATCAATTTCTCTGAAAGATGGGTGAAAGGATATGTAGAAACAGCCTTAGATAAATGAAGAATACAAATACATCCAAAAGTGTGTGAAGAAACTTAAAGAGCTCACCGCATGAACACAGAGGGAAAAAATTGATCCTATAGTTGGTCTTCTTGTCAGCTACTGAACAGTAGACAGTGTTTTTACCTACTACAGTCTACTTGCTACAGATATTTCTGGGCCTGATGGTGTACACCTGTAGTCCCAGCTGCTCAGGAGGTTGAGGCAAGAGGATCACAAGTTCAAGGCCAGTCTGGGCATCCCAAGTTCAAGGCATCCTGTCTTAAAAAGTAAAATAAAAGAAAGTATGCTGGGGATGTAGCTCATGTGTGAGGACCTGGGTTCAACTCCCCATACTGCAAAATAAATGAACACATACATACATACCACATTTACTAAGTAAATGGAACTAGTCTTTTTTTTGGGGGGGGGGACTCGGGATTGAACTCAGGAGCACTCAAACACTGTGCCACAACCCCAGCCCTATTTTGTATTTTATTTAGAGACAGGGTCTCACTGAGTTGCTTAGAAGCTGGCTTTGAACTCATCATTCTCCTTCCTCAGCCTCCGGAGCTGCTGGGATACAGGTGTGCACCACTGAGCCCAACTGGACTTACTCTTGAAATCAGGTTGCCTAAACCATCAAATCTCCAAGGTTTGAAGAAATTCTGAATATTCAGTTTAAAACTTTACTTTTTATCATATCTGACTCAAAAATAATAATTTAGCTATTCCAATAGAGGAAATGAGCACAAGTATTATTCTCATATTGAATTAACAAAATGCAATGCCTAGATATTCACTCCTCTACAGGAGCTTTCTTTAGTATACCCAGCCCTTCCTTTCTACACACAGTAAGATAAGATAAAATGTGATTTGGTTATAAAGTCATGAACCGCATTCTTAGAACAGCTAATTCTAGTTACCTCATACTTTAAAGCTATGCCATATATAGAACCTAGTGTCTCCTGAGATTTTAAGTTTCTGTGGGAGATTGAAGGGATATGTTTTAAATGGTTCAGTTTTAACTATCATTATTCCTGTATTCTAGATGTTAAAGTTGATCCAGATTTTACAGGTTATTGTGTAGCATCATAAACAGCACCAATTAACCTAAAGTAGTTATTTTCTTAGTGGTATCAGCCCAGCAACCAAACTCAGAAACCTAAGCCATTTCTAAAACCTTCTCCTTAGATTTTACATTTCCACAACCAAGGAAAGTTTATACTCTAATCATCTTTCATTGGAAGAATTGCAATAGTGTAATTGGTCACCCATCTCTGATCCCAATTCATGTGTACTCTGTCACCAGTTAACTTTTTAGAACTAAACTTGAGAATATTACATTGGGTAGTATATCAAACACCAATGTGTTCCAGATTAATAAATATTCACTTTCTGGCTTTATTTACTTAAGCTTTTAATTTTAAAGAAAGAAAACCTCACAGATCTAGTTCATATACCTTCTCTTTCCTTACCTCTCTCCTTTCCCTCCCTACCCCACAGAGGCAAATACTCTCCTGAAATTATATCACTAAATGTATATGTATCTATATGTGTGTGTGTGTGTGTGTGTGTGTACATCATAAGCAATATATATTATATAGGTTTTATTATTTATTTTTTTGCCGTGCTGGGGATTGAACCCAGGTCCTGTGTTTGGGAGGCAAGCGCTCTACCAACTGAGGTATATCCCCAGCCCTATTTCAATTTTAAAGTATAAATAGTATCATTTATTTGCAATTTTTATCACTCAACATTTTTTTATATATCTTTATATTAGTACATATAGACCACGATTATTCATTTGAAGTGTTCATTTTGAGTATATAGTATTCATTTCCTTATTGATAAACATTTTGTGTTTTTTTTTCTGTTATTTTGCTATTATGAATAAAGTTGCAATGATAACCCAAGAGTTTTTCTAGAAAAGTGGTTCTTCAGGGAGGTAGTACTGCCTCAGATTGAGGGTATTTGGGACATATTTAGTTATTGTCATTGGAAGGAACTATTGGAATTTACCTAGCAAGGTTGGGGATGCTAGGTGTTCTGTAATGCATGGGACAGTCCTCAGATGAAGAATTGTCCTGTGTCCTACACTACTTTCCCACAGGGTATTCATTTCTAATTATCTGGGCCCAGAACCTAACTCCATTTTTCATATTAACATAATGTATTTTTTGGCACAGTTTAATATAGTAAAATTTCCAGGAATGAAATTCTAATGTAAATTAAGGGAAAATTATACTAATTTGTGGTTTGGAACTTTAACAAGAGTTGTTCCTCACTCTAGAAAAATCACATAACTGAAGGCAGCACAGCTCGTGGTATTTGAGTTGCCAGCACAACACACCTGCATAGTCTGCATTTGTAGCTTTTGCGTTCATGGTGATTCTAAGTTTAGGTGCGAGCATCTGACTACTGTACTTCATTATGTATTCTAGTGTAGTCAGCCTGAACATTCATATTTTTAAACATATGCTATTTCATTATGAATTAGATCCATTTAAAATTGGCTTCTATATACGATAAAATGTAGAGGTCTAGTTTTATTATTTTCCGGTCGGATAATCATTTGTCCCACAAGCAGCTATGAAATCCTTTACCCACTGAAACACAGAGCCAACTCCTTCCTGCATGAAGTTCTCACAAATGCATGGATCTGTTTCTGGGTTCTCAATTTCATGCCGCTGGTCCATGTGTCTTTGTGCCACTATCACACTGTTTTAATTACCTTGGTTTTATAATGTGTCTTGTGGCAGTTGGTAACAAGAAAGGCAAGTTGCCATCCTACTTCTCAAAATTGTTCTGGCTATTCTTGGGCTTTTACTCTTTCATATGAATTTAGGATTCATTTTCAAGTTCTACAAAAATTATTTTTAGATTTTGGTTAGAATTGCATTGAATGTATAGGTTAAAGAAAATTGAGATCTTTGAATTGAACTATCTAGCAACATGGGTTATTTTTATATTCAGGGCTGCTTTATTTCTCTGTCCAGGTACTTCTTAAAAAACTAACTTCTAATAAGATTTTATAATTTTAGCTACAATAATCTTACACATCTTTTGTTACATTTATTCACACATACATATACATACACATACCTTCTTACTATGAAGATCCAGCTCTTCTATTCCTAGGTGTATTTCCAACAGAAATGCACATAGAAGTTCAAAACTCGTGTATAAGAAGTTCACTGCAACCCTAAATAGCTGAAAAAGGAAAACTGAAATAGCTGTAAAAGGATACAATCTATATGTCCACCAATACAATGAATAAATATGCTTGATGTATTCATTCATAGAATGCAGTAGGATAAAGCAGTAAGAATTAATTATAATTAATTATACCCAACAATGTGGATGAATTTCACAAATATTAAGTGTAAAAAGACAGAGGCTAAAGAGTTCATACTGTTTGAGTTCTTTTATATAATGTTCAAAAGAAGGTCAAACTACTTTGGCAGGGTTAGGAGTCAGGAGAATGTTTTTCATGAAGAATGTGGTAGTTGGAGTGGGCTGAAGGGAGTTCTGGAGTGCTGGTAAAATTTTGCTTCTTGATTTGGGTGTTGGTTACCTAGATTCATTCTTTGGTAAACTGTACCTAGCTATCCATTTAGGATGTGTACACTTTTCTGTATGTGTGTTACACTTCACTAAGAGGTTTATTTTAAAGTCTCTTAAGAGACATATCATTCAAATGGGACCCAAATATGGACTCTGAGTCTTGATTCAAACAAATCCACTAAGAAAAGAACAACAACAAAACCTTTTATAAGATGACCAGAAAAATTTCAACAGAATCTGGATATTTGAGGATATTAGGGAATTGTTTTTTTAAGTGAAAAAGTTTTTTTTAAAAAAAGCTATTGAAGGCTTTTTATGATATACACACATATACATGTAACACATTAAAAACAGAAAATGTGAGTAGGAATTTCATGTTATCTGGAGGAGGGGACGTGAAGGACCTAACATGAAACAAGACTGGTCATGAGCTAGTTGTTGAAACTGGGTGAAGGGTGTCGATGTTGGCTATACTGTTTTTACACCTTCCATATAATTGCTGAGTAATATTTTAGTTCTTTCTTATTTTTAACCCCTTGAAAATTAGTCATCATTGTCATTGCAGGAATCTTTATAACCAATTTTTGCCAATGTCTTTTTCACCATTCTTCCTTATATTTTTCTTGGTTCATTTTCCTTTTTGCTGGAGTACATTCCTAAGTACCTTTTTCAGTGAGGATCTATGAGAGGTGAATTCCATTTCAGTCTTTGTATGTCTGAAAACATCTTTAAGTCCACTCTCAGAGGAGTCTTGCATGCCCATCTCTGGGGGCATCCTAGAGGTTTTGGTTTTGTCTCTAATAGGATCCTTTAAGTACCTTACTTTTAGTCTAGTTTTTATGTTAATCTTTCTACTGAGATTCCCATACCACACTGGTATTGTGACTTGAACCCTGTATTTAAATGCAGGTTAGAATTCAGATTTCTCTTGGGCTAGTGTTTTCACCTGTGACCTGAGTCACTTTTCTAGCTTTCTTTGAAATCATAAGCAATTTTTCAGACCACATTTCAAAAACAGTTAAGCTTTAGCATAATGTATTGTTCTCAATACATTATGAGATCACATCTGGCCAGGAAGAGGACCACTCGGAAGGCCTATATGTGCTGCCAGCACCCCTGTAGATCTTTGTGCTCAGTCCCTACTAACCTTTCAGGCTTTGAGTTATGTTTTTGCTTAGAGTACTTAAGGATTTTCCTTTATTGCTTTGTATGCATATTGAGCATTTCCACATATTCAATGTTGTTTGAAGCACTCCCTTTGTTAGCACTGTCCAGGGCATGGATCAGAAGTTATCTGGCCATCCTTCTAAACTTTGATATGACTTTATATCCCCTCACTTGATTTTCAGATTTGTTAGTACTGTTTCATTTGTTCTTCAAACAAATTTATTCCACATAACCTCTGAACTACAATCTGGGGATACCAGGTGAAGAAGGTATAAAGTTTCTGCCTTCATAAATTTTCTATTCTAGTTGGAGAGACAGAAAATAGACTTGTAAGCAAATGGATAAAAATGTTACCTGCAGGGCTGGGATGTAGCTCAGTGGCAAGGCATCTGCCTTGCATTCGCAAAGCGTTGGGTTCAACCCATTTAAAAAAAAAAAAATTACCTACAAGGGTAGCCCCGTGGTAGAATGCTGCCTAGTCTGCATGAGGCCCTGGGTTTGATCCTAGCACTGCAGAAAATAAATTAACCAGGTGCAGGGGCACGAGCCTGTAATCCCTCTGACTCCGGAGGCTGAGACACGAGGATTGTGAGTTCAAAGGCAACCTCAGCAACTGAGTGAGTCCCTAAACAACTTAGTGAGACCCTGTCTCAAAATAAAAAGGGCCAGGGATGTGACTCGATATGGGTTCAATTCCTAGTACCTACCCACACACACACACAAAAAGGTTAACTACAATTAATGCTCTGAAGGAAATAGAGAGGTGGAAAATCACTGGGAGAGTTACTTTGGACAGGGAAGTTAGGGAAGACCTCTCAAAGGAAGTGGTATTCCTTCTCCGAGGAAGCCAAGATGGGAACCATGAGGAGAGTCCAGCCCTATAGATAGTAGAGGGATTGTCAGGGATTGAGGGTTAACTGCAGGCAGTGGAAATACCCAAGTACAAAGACCTAGAGATGGGGAAACATTGGCTTGCTGGAGTAATTGGGGCAACATACATGAGGTGCTAGGAAGGGGCATAATGCTCCTCAGTGAGGTTAGAGAGGCCTTTCCCCTTACTCCATCATCTTGCCTCACTGATTCTTTCCAGAGAGTTCTTGTGCAAGGTCCTTCCTCTGTAACCCTTCTCACTGTCCCAGTTCCTGCTGCACTCACTTTGCTATTTACCAGAATGTCACATGGACGGTTGTTTCATAACGGTATTCTCCAATAGACCTAAAGCTTCTGCCAGGAGAGATTTCTCTTTACTTTTGTCAACCCAGCTTGTAGAACAGTGCTCTACATGGTAAGCACATCATGAATGTTGATTGAATTATGTGTTTTTAAAAGCAGTTCATGCTTAGAGCTTCTTTTCCAATAACTTTTTAATAAAACTTCTCACAGACTATTTTTTTTGACATTTAAATATCAGGTAAAGAAAACCAGCAACCTAAGGAAGAATATGTTGCTTAAGACTTGTCTCCGATACTGGAAAGAAAATCAGGGCAAGTACTGAAGTATGGTGTCACCCTATAGTGGGTTGATTAACAGCCACCCCCCACACCCCAAATTATGTCCACAGCCTAACTCCTGGAATCTGTGAATGTGACCCTATTTGACTAAAGGGTCTTTGTAGATGTATTTAAGTTAAGGAGTTCATGATAAAATCATACTAGATTACTTGGGTGGACCTGGAGTTCAGTGAAGATGCCCTCCTCGGCCAGGAAAAGATAGAGACAGAGAAGGCCATGTGAAAATGGGGACAGAGACTGGAGTTGTGAGTCACAAGCCAAGGAACACCTAGAGCCACCAGAAACTGGAAGAGACCTGGAAGGATCCTCTCCTAGAACCTCTAAGGGGAGTGTGGACTTACTGACGTCTTTATTTTTTACTTCTCATCTCAAGAACAGTGAGAAAATGAATTTCTGTTGTTGTAAAACATTAATTAGTAAACCAACACATCCCCCTTTGCAGTTATACTGCACTCACTCCTTCTGTGACATGGACGTATAATACCTTCCTCCAAAGCTTATTGCCGTGATTAAATGAGATGTGTTTGTAAAGTACTTAGCACATAGTAAATGTTCAAAAGTAGTGACAGTTGTTGTTGTTCTTTAAGGACTGGAAGTTTTCTTCTTTTTGCAAATAAGCACTGAACAGTAGAGTGGAAGTTTCTGTCTCATAATCACCTGGTGAGTCAAAGTTCATTCCATGTTTTTAACCTAAGAGCTTCAACTTCTGCTTTGACCCTGGAGCTCCCAGGTCCTTGTACCTTTAGCAGACCTTATTTAGGATATTATAGCAAAGGAGAATATAGCATTCTACTGTGTCTTGGGGAAGAAGTTAAACTAGCACTCAGAGACCTCAAATTTAAATTTATACACATGGAGTCGAAAGCAATCTCTCAGTCCCTGCCATAAAAAAGGGCTTTGGGCTCTAAATTTTTAGTTTCCATTAAGAGACTCCGGGACTGGACATTCCTGAAAATTAAAGACCTATAGTGAATGATCCTGTACACCAGTCATCAAAAACTTCCCCATAATGAGGTCAGGCTTTCTGTATTTGTCTAAATGCCAGGAATGGGCACGGGCAGGGGTCCCAGACAGAGTGTGGACTGATGGCGCCTTCCTCCCCAGGATGGCTGGCACAGTGCTTGGAGTGGGTGCTGGCGTGTTCATCTTAGCCCTGCTCTGGGTATTGGTGCTGCTGCTGTGTGTGCTGTTATCCAGAGCCTCCGGGATAGCTAGGTAAGGCATTCTTTCCTGCTGGGAGTCCTAGGTAAAAGCAATTAGAGGCAAAATCGCTGACGCTCATTAAACATTTAGAATTCAGAAGATCATTTTTGTAATTACTGGCAGTTTGAATGAGTTGCATTTTAACCTCTTATCATAAGCACTAACTGTGTTATTTATGCTCTGAGGCAGAGGTGGGAGGAGAAGGGAAGTGTATTTTTCAGTTCTCACTATGGAGGAGATCAGGGAAGACAAGAGATGACAAGAAAACCTGCTTTCACTGTCTATTGAACCTCTTGAGGCTGAACGTGGGAGTTTTTCTTAATTGTTCAGATTTATGGCACATACTTGGTCCAGTCCCTAAGGCTTTAGGCCTGGACCCAGGGAAACTTAAAAAGCCCTCAGTGGGTTGAGCTGGCCTTCTGCACCAGGCATTGACTTTGGAAAAGAGTTAGGCTACTAACAGAATCTGAAAATAGAGTTGCACTCTGGCAAGATAGTGTTAGTAGGAAACAGAGTTACAGAATTTACTAAAGTATCTGGTCTAAAAACATATTAAGTGGGAATGGGGAGGCTCTGCTTTGTTGTTTTTTATGACTTTGTGCAGAAGCACAAATGAAAACTACGAATTCCCACTGTTAGGAATTTGGAATTACCCAGAATAAAGAGGAATGCACTCAACTGGTACCCGTCCAGCAAGAAAGGCTTTGGGATGGAGGCTGGTTGTGGTCAGCAAGTCTCTGGATTCTGTTAAGGGACTGAAACATAGAATATTGACCCCAGGAAAGGGCCATTCTGGGCCTTGTTTGAAAAAATCTGTAAACATGCTTTTAATACTTTGTCTTTTTTGGTCCCAGGTTCTCTGTCATTTTTGTATTCCTTGGTGCTCTGATCATCACATCTGTTCTATTACTTTTTCCCCGAGCCAGTGAATTTCCAGCTCCAGAAGTCGAAACAAAGGTAAAGCTGTTGGTTTCATTTTGTCCTCTGGTCCAAACCTGCATCCTGCCCTGTGACCTGAGATGTGTTAGAATTGCAGTATTCAAACAATGATGGGAAAGCTCAGAAGGAATTTTGAGACCTTTAACCCTTCACCCAGGAAAAGAATATTCTGAATGCCACCTGCAATACCTTTAGGCAGAGGTTTGCCTGAGCTGTTCTCTTCTCCAACTTGCATCAAGTTGAACAACATTGTGTTGAAAGGCTGCATCCTACTGTGGGGACAGGGAAAGAGAAAATGAGTTAGAAATGGGAATAGGCCTGCTCCTGAAGTGAGGTGCTCCCATTCCTGGTGACCTTGGCTCATATTCTCAGATCTTGGGTTGAAATTGATGGAGTGCTATGAGGGTGCTAAGTAGCATGAATTTCCATCTCAATGTGGTACACCTTTTCTGCTCATGATGTGGAGAGAATCATTTCTTTTCTTTTTTTTTGAACCAGGGATTGAACTCAGGGTCACTTGGCCACTGGGCCATATCCCCAGCCCTATTTTGTATTTTATTTAGAGACAGGGTCTCACTGAGTTGCTAAGGGCCTCGCTAAGTTGCTGAGGCTGGCTTTGAACTCGCGATCCTCCTGACTCAGCCTCCCAAGTCGCTTGGATTACAGGCCTGCACTACCACGCCCGGCTGTCGAGAATCATTTCTATAGAGAAGAGCAGTGCAGAAGGAGGAACATTCTTGTGGAAAGTAGAAGTGGAAGATATAGATAAGTTCAATACTGACAATTCCTTTGGCCCACATATGCCAGCTTCCACCTCTATAAATGGATTCTTATCACCTCTCTCATAATTCTTTGCAGGAGAGTTCACCCATTCTAGTTCATTCCTGAATTAATGGGACTCTGACTTAACCATGCACAATTGGCCTCAAATCCATAGGATTCTGATGAGGTTACTGGCTTCATTTGTTCCATTGCTCCTTCTAATAGCCTCTTTTTTCTCAGCCTCCATTTTAATTTTTAAGTAGTAATGATGATAATAGCTAACATTAAAGGATAACTGTGTGCCAGTTCCTGTGTTAAGCATGTGTACACTATCTCATTTAAACCTCAGGCCAACCTAAGTAGTACAATGGGTACTATTACTGTCCCCATTTTATAGGTAAGAACATTGGGGCTGTAGAGGTTAAGGTAACTTGCCCAAGTTCATAATATACAGTAAGAAGCAAAGATTCAAGCTGAGATCTACCTTCAAAATCTTCATTTTGGGGGACTCAGCAGAATATCAGGGGCAAGCCCAGTGAGCTCACAGGTTACTAATTTGATACTGAACAACAGTACACAGAATTATATAACTTTTGGACTACAGTGAATACACACTTCCAACCTTATATAGGACTAAACCTTGGCAAAAGGAAGGAAATTAATTCTAAAAACTCCAAGGGACTAGTACCACACAAATTCAAGGAATTTTTTTTCATTAATGCCAGGTCTTTTGTTTACATTTGGAAAACATTCTGAAGGTAGAAGTACTGTGTGTGTAAGCTGGGGGTAAATACCCATTTCAGTGTCCTTATTAAGGGGACAGAGTGATAGATTTCTGTGTCACTGCAGATGTAACTATTAGAAGAAGGCATGGAATAAACACTGTTGAAATCAGTCCCTCTCTTTTCTGTCATATGAGTTTCAGACTCAGGAGAGAATAGGGTTTGAGCAAAATGTGTTCGTCAGCATAGCCAGCAGAATGAAGTTCTCATTTTCAGGTCTTGAGAACTGGCCCCTGCAGCAGCCAGGCTCAATACTGTATCAATAATACATGGCCTGGGCCTTCTGCACCCAAGGCCTGCTAATTGGCTAATTAAAAAGTGAAACAGTCGAACGAGCAAACATGTAGTCCACAAGAGACTTGTTCAGTAACAGAGCCAAGGTCAAAGTTATGTTAAAGCTGTTTTATCAAACTGACCTTTGTTATAAGTTGACTGTTGGGGTACTCTCTGGAGCAGTTGGGGTGTCTTCTTCTTCTTCTTCTTGGTGTCTTTGGATCTCAGTTATATCAGAGCTTGGATTTGACAGGTGCTTTGTGTATCAGCACTGTATTAGTTTTCTATTGCTGCTGTAACAAATTACCACAACCATAGGTGCTCACAACATAAATTTGTTATCTTATAGTTCTGTAGGTTAGAAATCCAAAATCAGTCTCACTGGGCTAAATAAAATCCAGGATTCAGCAGGGCTGCATTTCTTTCTCAAGGTTTTAGGGGAGAATCTATTTCTTGGCCTTTTCCAGCTTCTGGAGGCTTCCTCTGGCCCTTGGCTCATGGCCGCCTTCCTCAGTTTCAAAGCCAACAATAAACAACTTGCTGACATTGCTTCTGTCCTACACCTCTTTCCCTGACCCTCTTTTCCTGCCTTCTCCTCCTACTTTCAAGGACCCTTGTAATGTTGTGACCACTTGGATAATGCAGGTAACAGCCCTGTTTTCAGGTTCATTTAGTTAATAACCTTAATTCTCCTTTGTCATGTAATCTAACATATTCAAAGCTCCTGGGGATTAGAATGTGAACATCTTCAGACCATTTTTCTGTCTATGACAGTCACCTCTTGGATATTTTGGGTCCTCTTCTAGGTATGGGTTTTCAAGACTTCTTTGAAGGCAATCACTCACTTAGTTTGAGTTGCTGCTTCATAAGTCTGTACATTAAATTGCTTTTTTCTGCCCAAATTTAAGTGCTGCCATTTGGCTCTGGGGAAAGTGGGGCACCAGTAGTGAACAGCATCAAGTGAATAGAACCAGTATCAGTTATAACTATTTTTATTTTTTCAGTATGGGCGATTGAACCCAGGGCCTCCAGCATGTTAGGCAAGCACTTTACCACTGAGCTACAGCCACAGATGCCCCCACCCTTTTTAAAAATTTTGAGACAGGGTTTTGTAAGTTGCCCAGGCCACACTCATACTTGCAGTCCTCCTGTGTCAGACACCTGAGTAGCTGGGATTACAGGTGTGCAGCACCACACCCAGCAGTTATAGGTTTTTGTCAACAAAGACCAGGAACATTGGGGCCTTGGGGACTAGGGATGTAACTCACTGGTAGAATGCTTGCCTAGCATGGGTGAGGCCCTTGGTTCAACCCCCAGTACTGCAAAAGTAAAGAAAGAAAAAGGAAAGCAGAATAAGAAAGAATAACCCTCAGGTATGACAGGTTACCAGGCAGCCAACTGTATGATGAAGCAAGTTACTTATCTTCTTACTGTTTTAGTATCTCAGGCAAATGGCCATTTTCCCTCTCTCCTGAGGAGCTAAGTAATGGATATTAGAGTTCAAAATTCATCTGATAAAAACTTTGAAGAGTTACCTTTTCATATGAAAATGAACTTTCTTTTTTTGGTACCGGGGATTAAACTCAGGGGCATTCAACCACTGAGCCATATCCCCAGCCCTATTTTTGTGTTTCATTTAGAGACGGGGTCTCACTGAGTTGCTTAGCGCCTCACTTTTTGCTGAGGCTGGCTTTGAACTTCGATCCTCTTGCCTCAGTCTCCGGAGCTGCTGGGATTACAGGCATATGCCACTGTGCCTGGCCTGAAAATGAACCCTTCTGAGAGCAGTCAGTTGGTGGCTGGATCATATATACACCAAGGGTGTTATACTATATTGTATATTAATATATGTTCCAAATTCCATAATAAAATGTGTTTTAACAACAACAAAAGTGATTCTTTCTAGGACCAAGCAAACATCTCATTAACTCTTTGGGATAACTGGTTCCAAAGCATCTATTTACAGAGGGAACTCAGTTACAAATGTGAATGAACAACCGCTGATGAATTTATCATAGATTTCAGATCAACACAGCCAGTATGCAGAAGAGTAATAATTTCACTTGGTGTTTTCTTTCTCCAGATTGTGGATGCCTTTTTCATTGGGCGCTATGTCCTGCTGGCTTTCCTCAGTGCTGTCTTCCTTGGAGGCCTCTTCTTGGTTCTAACTCATCATATCCTGGAACCAATCTATGCCAAACCGCTGCGATCCTACTGAGCATTGTTGGGGAAAACCATGACCCTGTTCTCCTCTCCTCCATTTTTATGTCATTGATGAGCAACAAGGGACTTGAGAGCCTTGTTTTGACAGCCTATATTAAAGCAGAGGAATATCTATTCATCACTAAGACAAATCTCTTGAGCTCTGGCTTCCAGAAACAGGGTTGCAAAATTGTCCCCTAGAGGCATCGATTCTCACCATTTTAGGAGGGATGCTGCTGTCTTCTTAGTACCTGTACTTCAGGAATTCTATCTGTTTTGAAAGGGAAATAGTAATAATAATCTTCTTAGAGTAGATTTTCAAACATATCGTTTAGAAATGGATTTGGGGGAAAAGGATGAACCTAGTCCTTTTTGATATATGTGAAATTCTTAGTTATAAATTGTAATCATAGCTGGGTGTGGTGGCACACACATGTAATCCCAGCTACTCAAGAGGCTATAGCAGGGAGATTGCAAGTTTGAGGTGAACCTGGGCAACTTAGTGAGACCCTGCCTCAGAATTTTTCAAGAAAAAGCTGGGGGTGTAACTTGGTGATAGAGAGCCCCTGGGTTCAGTTCCCAGTACCAAAATAAAAACAAAAAACAAAACAAAACAAAAAAAACTTGTAGTTATTTTCAAAAGAAAAGCACTCAAACACGAAAGGTTACTTTAATGTGATAATTTGGAAGGCTAATTAGATGTTGGTTATTGACCACTATATGCATAGAATTTCACAGAAGCCTATAAAAGCAATGGATATTACTTTCCTCTGCTCTAATAAAGCAATAAACAATCACCAAGGGGCTGACTTTCACTTCAGACTCGTGGCCACACTATTCTGAAGGTGGTATTTTTGTATTTCAAGTTTGTTTGGAAATTAGAGGACAGGTAGGGAAATGTCTGTAGTCTGTCGTCCTACTACGTATCTCTAGGTTCTCTTCCAGGATCTGGTCCCTCTGTGTGCTTTAACATTATCCTAACAGTCCATTTTAGGTTGTGGTGCTCTCTCTATCTTTGTAGCTCTTTCTCCAACCCTAATCAGGAATGTATATTCTCAGCATTAGATTATAACTTTATACCTGTCTGATCCCCCTGACCATGTGAAACTTGTACCTAAATGGAGGGACTCTGGTCTGGTTCCACTTCAGGAAGTGTCATCCTGACACCCTAGACCTGTCTGGAAAAGGGTCTTCAGGTTAAAATGAAGAACCAAGAGAACAAGTTAGAAGGATTGATTAGGTATGTGTTATATGCCAGTAGTCTGCTAAAACCTTTGAAATTTATTTAAATTTTACAGGAATCTTTAACTATCACCCCCCACTTTTTTTTTCTTTTGTACCAGGGATTGAACTCAGGGGTGTTCTACTGCTGAGCTACATCTCCAGTCCTTTTAAAATTTTATTTTGAGACAGGTTCTTACTAAATTGCTGAGACTGGCCTTAAACTTGTAATCCTCCTCCCTCAGCTTCCAGAGTCACTGGAATTACAGGCATGTACTACCATACCCAGCCATCCCCCATTTTAAAGTAGAAAAAAACCTGGAGCTTAATCTAAAGAGATTAACTGACTCATTTGAGCTTCACACAACAGCCAGTGTGCAAACCCAGGTGTGGCAGACTACAGGGCCTATCTCACACTCGAAGAAAACCCACTAAGCTTGGTGGAACCTTTAGAGCTTGAGGAAGGTGAGGACTACTTCCTTTCTCTCTGGATCTTGTTGGCAGGATAGGAAAGTACCCTGTCCTACAACCCCAGAGCAGGCTGAGCTCTAAATGACAAAAGTTAAGGACTGGCAATCATTGAGGCTAGGAAGGACCAGGTGTAGCCCCTCCACTTGAACTGTCTCCCTTATCTTCAGTTTGGGCAAGCTTTGCAGATAAGGCTTTATTCAGAAAGCTTCAAAGGAAAGAGCTTCTTAATCTGGCCTAGGGCCCATAGGAAAAAAAGTAACAATCCTCCAAGCAGATTGAAGGAGAGAAAAAATGGTGAAATGTTGAGGGAAGTGGGACAGAATAGGGTTCATGCTATTGTGCTCCCCTCTGGGTATATGGTCACTGAAGCTTCCAGGTGCCTGTGAGTGAGTGTCCCTACAGGGAAGTCAAGCCCACACAAGGGGAACATTGACTCCTAACAAGCACAGGCTGCCATTTGCCACCTCCTGAGAGACTTATTGAAAAGACAATTCTGGAAAAACTCACAGGTTCCTGACCATGGATCCATCTTTTTTATTCCATAAGGTGTCCAACTATCTGTTCAATAGATAATAGCTATAGCCAGGTGTAGTGATGCAGAGCTGTAATACCAGTGACTCAAGAGGCTGAGGCAGGAGGATCTCAAGATCCAGGCCAGCCTCAGCAATTTAGCAAGAACTTCTCAAACAAAAAAAGGGCTGGGGAAGTAGATTAGTGGTAGTGTGCCCCAGGGTTCATTCCATGGTGCTTCACCCCTGCTTCCACCACAAAAGCTATGAGGTTTGGGGGACTATTTAGGTGGAGAAAATGTGTTAAGATTAGAAAAAGTAAATTCCTTCCCAAACACCACCGCTATTTGTGTGTGTGTGTGTGTGTGTTTTAACCTGATGTAAATGACAGGTTTGTGTGTTAAGGGCTGGCTTTGGGGGGGGGGAGAATATATGTATACACACACACACACACACATACACACACACACATATACACACACTTTGTGCAAAGTATGTTTTAGCTGGACCTGCCTTCTGTAGTCTGTAATTACCAGCTGTGGTGAAATGAATGACACATTACTTTCTCCCTGCACACCCAAGGTATTCATGTCCAACCCTAAAAACAGAGCAAAACAAACAAAAACCACCACAGGGTTGGTCCCAGAAGTGGGAGGCTGAGAGAACACACAATGAATTTCAGACTTTAGCATGGGGTGTCCCTATCATCAGTGTCCCCTATGGCACCCCTTATGTTTATGGCCTTCCTGGAGGCAGGGTTCAGAGCTCATCCTTTACATACCACAGAAATCACTCTTAGTGCTCATTAACCATTCTCGGATCAGTGGCCTTGAGGAAGATTATGATGTTCTGGTCTCTGTCTAGAGATTGCAGTGATAACCACTGTTTGGAAGATCGGAAGGGAGAGAAAACAGGTTATTTCATAGCCTTCCAGAATTGTATCCTGACAAGTTAGATTAGCATGACATCACAGTAGAGAGTTTGTCCATTCCATTAGGTGGCGCTGTGTGTTATGTTTTAGAAGTTTCTCAAGCCAGCAAAACACTTCAGTTCCTTAAACTTATCTCTTACAAAAATGGAAGTAAAGCTAACACTCTTTTTTGATACAGGATATCA
Source organism: Glaucomys volans (assembly GCA_020662805.1). NCBI lineage: Eukaryota > Metazoa > Chordata > Mammalia > Rodentia > Sciuridae > Glaucomys > Glaucomys volans. Next base: position 90,117 of record JAJEJO010003522.1, read on the forward strand.
TATGTTTAATGTAAGACTGCATCAGCAGTATTGTATTGCTGTTCAGGCACTAGAAAACTCAACGGCCATTCCTTCACACATACTGCACATACTACCATCAGTCCACACTGATCCAGTGCCTGGTGGGCATAAAGTGGTGGTCCTGGTGGAGTAAGTCAGTGGAAGCACTGGCTTTGAGGTGTTTGGGCTGTTTTCCTAACTCCATCTCAGAATGAAGGTGTTCCACTTATTTTTAAATGCTTTAATCCTAACAAAGTAATTCTAACAAATGGATTACTTCGTTGGAATTAAAACATTTTTAAAAACTGGAATACCTTAAGGACGTCAACTTTTCTATCCTATTTCATTGCTGCTGTAGGGAAGCATTTGTATCTTATTTTCAATCTGTAAGGAACCTACTGCTGTTACTTTAGAGATGAGAAACAGGCAAAGAGGAGAAGGGCTTTTTAAATGTTTCTCAGCTAGTGAGTAGTGGCACTCAAACTCGACATACTAGCGCAACCTCCCACTGGGTTCCTAACAACTCATTTCTCATTTAAAAAATCATTTTTGGCTTTCAAACAACTCATTTTTACACTGGTTAATATCATTTTTTAGTTATTTGTACCCACCCTTTCCCTAACTCATCCAAAAAGTTAAAAGTTCCATTAAAGAATGCTAATTAACATGATAGTAGAAATAACAAGGATTTTATTTTAACTCCTTGGCTTAAGTCTTTAAGTATTTGGCTCTTGCTGCGTGGAAACAAATTTCCAGATGTGAGAATCAGAACCATATGGAAACAAATCTGGAAAAGTGTTGATTATCCTCATTGGAGCATAAAAATTCAGGACTGGAAGGGATTTTATAGTTCATAGAGTTCAACCTTTAATCTGTAGATCCATCCAAAAACTTGGGAATAAGTGCGTTTGACATGCTGAAATCACAGTTTTTATTAGATTTAGCAAATGTGCTAGGCATTTTTCTAAGTGTGTTCTAAGTACTAACTATGTCATCATGTATCAGCCCTATGAGTAGGTCCTCTAAATGTCCCCATTTCACAGGTGGGGAACAGGCGCAGATTGGTGACAGAGTTGGCTCGAGATCACTCAGGGATAAGCAGGAGTCAGGGGAGTCATGCAGTTAGACTTAGTGTTTAAACTCTTAACTGCTTCCTATTATGCTGTGTTGCTCCATAAGATGAGAACAGGAAAAGGAACCAAGATCAGGCAATGCAAATCCACTTGTTAGAAACACCAAGGAAAAGCAGCTGAGTGTGGTGGAAAATTGCATTTTGGGAAGCTCTTGCTCTATTAGATTTAGACTTCCTCCTTGCTTAGAAATAGAAACAACTGAGCAGCCAGTAGATGAAGTTTTCAAAAAGGATGTAAAGGATGCTGTGCCTAAATGTTACATCTATGCCCTCTGCTTGTTTTTAAGCTCTGGTGATTTCTTTTGTCTTCCTGTCTTTAAATTGATCATCTCCAACTTTATACTGAGAATCTGTATTAGTTTCCTACTGCAGCTGTAATAGATTATCACAAATTCAGTGATTTAGAATAGTACAAATTTATTATCTTACAGTTCTGGAGGTCAGAAGTCAGAAATGGGTTTCATGAAGCTAAAGACAAGACTTTGGAGACTCTAGGGGAAAATACATTCCCTTACCTTCTCCAGTTTCTGTAAGTTGCCCACATTCTCTGGCCACTGGACCCTTTCTCAGTCTTCAAAGTCAGCAGGGTAGCATCTTCCAATTGACACTCCTGCCTTTCTCTCTGATTTATAAGGAACCCTGTGGTTACATGGGCCCACCTAGCAAGCTGGGTAATCTCTCCAAGATCTTAATCACATCTGTCATGTATAGTGACATGTTTACTGGTTCTGGGAATTAGGATATAGTCATCTTGCAGGGGGTGGTGGTGGGGAGGTCCACATTCTACCTACTGTGGAATATATGGTCCCATCTTCCAGCTGTCAGGATTGCCTCCTTCCCCTCTCCATCAGCCCTCTCATTCTCACAACTTTATGTGCAAGGTCTATTGATTTATCCACTTTGCAGCAACTCTCTACACCCCAACCCTAGACCCCCATGGGATGTTGAGTTTCTTCCTCCCAATATCAGTCTTCGTGGTAGCTTCATAATGCTAAGCTCTATTGAGAGCTTCTTTCCCTTTCTATTGCTTCTTACTTCCTCTTCCCCCAACCCCTCCACCAACACTAGTCCCACATACACTAGCCCAACCTCCCAATGGATCTCTAAAGGAGAAACGCAAAGAGTTATTGCTTTTTAATTACAAGTGCTATTGTAGCATCTACAAGGAAGAACATTTTAAGCTTAATTGAGACCAAATGTGAAGTTAAATTAAATGAATAACTAATTAACGTAATGCTCCTGCATTAGCCCCGTGTGAGTACTGAGGCCCAGAGAGAAGGCAGGTACTGGGCCTCTAGTGCACAGCCAGTGCCCAGAGCTGAGGCGAGCAGTCAACCTGGCACTTGGAGGTGAGTGCCAAGGAGCAGATCTCAGGGCTGTGGATCCTCTGGCCTTTGGAATTTCTCCAGCTGCCAACCACATCCCAAGTCCTCATTTCCAAGGCCATGCTCTGAGCCCTATGGTGCCTCTTGCATATCTCTAGTGCCAGACTTATCTGCTGGGAGGAGCTGATGTATCTTATTCATTTCCCAGATTCTAGTGCTAGAGCCTCAGGGCACCAGAGGAGTTGTTGACTAAACAGGCTGATTCAGTTGCTGCAAATAGTGGGAGGTGGGCAAGAAGGGCCAAGCTTAGAAACATGACAGGTGAGCTGCCATTTTCTTTCTTCACTCCTTTGTCCTTTCTGAGTTTGGTCTCAGTAGTGCAGCATGGCATCCATTTATGACGGACACCAGGGCAATGCAGCAGATTGGGGAGGAAGATGGATGAGAGCAGAGGTGATAAAATGCTGCAAGCTGGGGGAGGCTTGTGTTATTTATAAACATTATCATATCCCCTATATTATACCTGATGAGACCAGTTCCTTGAGGGCATGAAGTGTTTAATATTCATTCTTTTCACACCACTCCTGAGGTAGGGAATGTTATTACCATTTTCTAGATGAGGAAATAGATGTAAAGCTAGTAAATGGTGAAGCTAGGGAAGAGAAGACCTCCAAAAGAGCCATCCCTCTGCACCTTGACCATCATCCCCAGCAGAGAGGGCCAGTTAGGAAATCTCTGTGCTCTCTCCCTTCCAGGGAGCAGGGCAGCAACACCAGCCCACCCTGGGCTCTACCACAGGATTGTGTCACCATCTAGTGGCTCTTAGAAATAATACAGCTTCTTAAACCTAGCCCTCCTAGGTGATGCAGTCAGAAATATCTCTGGTCTTAGGAGAAGCACTCATAAATGCTGAGCATGAAACCATAGGTCCTGCCCCTGTGGGCTCTGAAAACTGACTCCTTCTAGAGCCAAAGTATGAATCAAGCACATGAGACTCCCCTAGGTGTTACCACTGGCGGCCCATACAACCTATTTTAACCTGTGTATTCAGGGTACAGTACTGCACCAGCCCTCCCAGTGTCCCAGTAAATACAATGGTTGTATCTTGTATGGGACTCTAGGCTTCCAGCATTTTCCACAAGTCATCAATGTCATGAGCATGCGCTCCATGAATGCTGGTTGTCAATAGCCCCAGCACACCAAACATGTGCTCCTGGGACACTGCTTCAACCAACCTGTGAGCCCTGCTTGCTGCTGCTAGGCCAGGACCTATCAAGGATGAGCACAGCACAGCCGGCAAAGGAAATCTGTACTTGTGCTGATGATAATTATAGAGGTCAGACAGAAATGCCAGGAGTCAGCCTGGCATGTCACAATCCAGGACCTGGTGTAGGCCCATCAAAACACTGGATAGAAGGAGACTGTAGACAGCTCCAAGCAATAGCACATTGGCAGCTGCTCAAATGAACCAGGCAGCACCCTCACTTCTTGCTAGTCTTGTCATCCTGGCACTTGTGGTAGAGTGTAAATCCTATTCTTCTGTCTCTTGTCTACTTCATTCCTACGATAGAGCTGGTGTGTAGTGGGTATTCAGTAACCACTGGCATCTCAAAGGATGTAATGAACATGCTGGGATTCTCAGGCATGCCTCACTCCATCAGTCCCCATAGCACTAACTCTGATATCATCATGCACTGAGGCATCATCAAGAGCTGAGGACCAGGGTGAGGTGAGGAGTCACTCAGTAGCCAGGGTGGGCACACACACAAGCCCAAGAGTAAGTGCCCCGTTACTGAGGCAGCTCCCTTGCCCCACCATAGTCTTGGCCCTGGAAGAACAGCCATAAGCTTTAATCAAAGTGGCCAAAGGAGTTATCAACAGGATCAAATGGGGGTGGAAGAAGAGGACCCAACTTGGAGAAACACACAAAGAAGACTGGTTCATTGACAAAGAGACAGGGACTGGGCACCTTTGAGATGGGAGAGATGACCCCTACAGGAACTGGGTGATTACAGAGATAAGAATTAAACACGGGGAAAAGAGACACCTTTTCCAGGCCTTGGCCCTACAGTCTTTGCCTTCAGTCATGGAATCTGAAAAAGCAGTAGTCTGCATGTCCTTCCCTCCTGCTCCGATCCCATCCCTTCTGCTTGCAGCTCCCTGAGCTCAGTCCTTGAGCCTTTCATGTCCTTGTGCTTGGCAATCCTTTCCCATGGAGAATTTTTTGTACCCTTAGCAGCTTCATGGGTTGGGCTAGGCTGGCTGAGCTGGCTGGTGTTGGATCCGGAGGCTTTGCCTCACCTGTCAGTAGAAGTTTCCATTGTCTTGCCCATGTGGAGTGCTTTGGGGACCCAGCAGGAACCCTCCACACTTCTTTTTCAGTCAAGGCTTCATATTTCTTTATACCTGTATGAAGAAATGTGAACATGGAAAAGAAAGTGAGACACAGCTTAATTAGCTCCTGTGTTTCATCTCTGTTCCCTATAATTAGGGCTCCCTTTTACCTCTAGGGCAGGGACAAGCAAGGCAGAATAATATGAAAAAAAAAATCTTCGAAGTTTATGCCACATTTTACAGCTTTACAAAGCAACATCACAAATCCCATCTTGCCTCAACCTCAGATCAAACTGCCTGGTATTTGGGAATAAGCATCCCCATTTTTGCACAAGGATGCAGGAAATCTGGGAGAATGCCCCCAGTCTTAGAGATCAGTGGGCAGAGAATCCAGGACTATCCAAGGATTCAACATTCCCAGTCCAGCACTCTCTCCACTCCAATAAATTATTACACACTCGCACATGCCTTCCATAGAGAAGGACCAACTTGAAAAGGCAGCAGTACACAAAACCCCCATACCCCATAGATCTGGGTCCTTCTTAAGTTATTCCAGAACTGGCTCCTCATTCTAAATGACACCATCTGCTTCAACATGACTGAGAGGTGAGCTATCATATCTAAGGCTCAACTCCATTTCAGGTACATAGAAATGCTCTCTAAATATTCCTTCTTTTACCTTTCTGCTTCTCTTCTTCCCCTCCTCAGACCTGGACTAAGGAACACAGGTGGAAGGAGCTAAATCAAGTTACCTAATTCTCTGCTCCCCTCCTCCAGAGCAGGACAGACCCTGTGAATGCTTCCTCCTTACAGTTTGCTTCCTGCTCTCAATTTTTCTCCTTGAGTGATGCCTGTCTAAAGCAGAAGTGTTTCCAGGATACTGTGTGGGTTATCATGACCCCAGGGGGCTCTTCCTCATATCCAACCCATGTCCAGACTCCAACTAGCTCCTCATGAGCAAGAGGCTTCTGCTCAGAAGGAGAGCCAGAAAGGGTGCAGGGAGAGTTGCCCAGCCACCAGCACCAGCAGAGTTTCAGCCTCTGGCTAGCCCTTGCCTTAACCACAGACGTATTCCTGCCCCTTCCACGGCCACCACCACTGGACACCAGGCAGACAGCACACCAGATTACGAACAGATGACTGATTCAAATTTTGTTTCAGAGGCTCTGATTGGTAGTTGCTTTTGTCTGCACACCCCAGGCAGAGGGACCAGATGACCTTTGTTTCTGAACTTCAGGAAGCACATATGAATAGGCCTAAGTTCAAAGGGAAAATGATTTCCCATCTCTGCCTCCTCTGTCCTAGAGGTACATCCAAAGCCCTAATGCTGTCCCATAGGGAAGAGGCTGCCATCCTCTGTGGCATCTCAGACCCCTTGGGAAACATTTCCCAAGCACCATGCTCTCTCCAGATTATCTCTGGACCTGGCTTCCAAGAAAAAAGAGAAAGTGGGGGAAAAAAATCACATTGGAAGGGGGAAGATTTGCATGCAGCCCATGTTCTAATGGCACATTAATCACAGACTTGAAGAAAATACTCACAAAAGTTGTGGGACTTGAAAATATTATCGCGGGTGGGTTAGGGCCAGACTAGAGCTACAGAGACACATGGGGACAACAGAGGACAGGTTAGTGGGGCTGGGGTGGGGTGGGGGTCCACACAGCACTTCAAGGAGGGGCTGGCTCAGAGTTCTTGAGGTCTGAGTTCGTCTAGCCTCAGAATGGGCGTAGAATAACTGAGCACCAGGTAGGTTCCCAAAAGAAGTGAGGTGGGAGAGGGGGGGCTTCCACTGTTGGGAGGACTCACTCACCCTCTGCCTTTGCTCAGGGTTGCCTTCCAAGCTAGGATCTCTTTGTACACCAACCGGCAGAGCAGCTGTGGGGAGTCCAAGGCACAGAGGGAAGGGAGAAACGCAAGCATCAGCACATAGTTCCCAGGGTCATTTGACCAGGGGGCTGGCAGCAGAGAAAGGGGTCACACATAGTGTAACTGGACAGGGGTCACCCCCATTTGCAAAGTAGTTCTAAGCAAAGAACTGCTGCTCTTGTTGCCCCAGAAAACCCTCAATGCTTTGGGCCTGCAGGGTTCCAGCCTGGTGAGACAAAGAACCCTTTCAATACCCCTTGATGTATCACAACAACTCTTACCAAGCAGGCCAGGATGTCGGCAGAGATGAGCATGTAGAAGACATTGTTCCAGCCTGTGGGGGAAATGAGTCCGGCAAGCAGGGGCCCCAGAGCAGCACCTGTCAGAGCACAGCCTCATGAGAAGTAGGCCACACCTTCCCTGTCCACCTGAGGGCAGTCCACCAAGTGGTCTATCCAAGACAGGACTTGGTCCAGCTGCCTGGAGCCAAATTAACATCACAGACCTATGGAGCCAGTGCCGTCAATGATGGCCGAGACGGTGGAGAGGGCCTTGGCGTTGCCCTTCAGGCTCTTGTGAGTGCCCTGAGGAGAGAAACAGAGCAGAAGGATTGAGCTGAGGGGCAGCACCGAGCAGGACCAGGACTGGGGAAAGCTCACTTGGGAGTGTAGTGACTGGGGCTTGGGTTGAGAGGAAAGGGAACTGTGGTGGACTTTGAGGGTCTTCTTACTACAGAGCAGGAGATGGGAAAAGGGATATGGGAAAGTGGCCCTGGAGAGAGAAGCCATGTCCAAGCTCTCAGAGTGGTCCTTGGTGCCCTGGTTTGGAGGTAGCCTGCTTACCAGGTCAGCAGAGACCGCTGTGGTGATAAGTGCATAAGGCCCATTGACCAGCATCCCACAAATAATCAGCATCACTGGATGGCAGCAGAGATGGTGCAGTTAGAGGTGAGTCCGAATGCAGCTGACACCTCCAGGTCTCAGGCCTCCCAGCTCTTACCCTTCATACCCCCACACCAGCATCATGGGGTTCCCAAAGGAGTGACTTTCCTGTGACCCAACAGGACATACACTGCCCACTCACCTATGGAACTGACAATCCCATTCTGGCCAATATAATTGTACAGGAACATCTGTGAGACGAGGGGGGAGGCAGTCACCTAGCTTCCCTTGGCTGGGCTGAAGCCCTGAGTCTGGAATAGCCCTCTCCTGATCTGGAACCCCAGATGTCACCTTATTCCTCCTCCCTCTCACACCCAGACTTCTCAGGTCTTTAAGCAGTCCTGGGATGGAAGATCTAAAACATGATAATCTATTATTTCCTTTTTCCTAAAAAGTCTTCTCATATCTAACCTCAGTCTCTTTCCCTTTTCTTGGTCAAGAAGTTTTGCAGCTGGTCTCCTTCTTCTCTACCAAGGTCAAATAATCACTAATCCCTTTTCAAAATTCCCAGTCCTGGTCTCTTTCCTGGGGGCCTGATCCTCTACTGACCCTCACATCTCCTTCTCCCAGGTGTACATAGGGATATGCACTTGCATGTACAAGAGACAGCTGTGTGCATAAATGCAGAGATGGGCACACAGGTCAGAGGCCCATGGCATCTACTCATAGGCACCTGGCCCTTGAGATTATACGCACCATGGGGGCAGCCAAGATCAGCATGATGCAGCAAGTGGTGGCCCTGCCATTGGTGTAGTCAGAGATGAGCCCTGCCATGATGCCACCTGGAACAAACACCCACTCAAACACTGCCCTCCAGACAGGACCACGCATCCCCTTGCCTGCTGCCCAGCTTCCCCACATTGCCCTACTCAGCACTGGCCTGCACCTGGCACCAAAGACCAGCACAGCTTCTCCCTCCCCTTCCCTGGAACCCATCACTAGGAGAAACCAAACACACAGGCCATCTTTCTTAGGCCTATCTAACCCTGCAGGAGCAAGATGAGAATAGACCCAGGAGCCTCCTTTCTCTAGAGCCACCTGCCCAGACACAGCCCATTGAACCTATCCCTTCTTTCTTCACCCCTCAGGAGAATTGGGGAAGGCAGCCTACTGGTAGAGGAGGGCAGTGCCTCACCTATGATGCCACCAACATCGAAGAGCGTGGACAGGTCCCCAGCCTCCTTGGCACCAAAGTGAGCTTTAGAAAACACAAACACATGGTCAGATACCCAGGGATTCATGGCAAGCATTCCAAGTGCTGCAGCCAGAAGAAGCCCTACAGGGCACTGATCCAGCCCCATCTTCTCAGAGGAAGAAGCTGAGAGTCCATGGCACAGTGATTGGTTAGGGCCACAGAGTGGATTTGCAGCAGTTTGGGACATAGTCTTTCTGGTCCCCAGTCCTATACTGCCCTCTTCCCCTGCAGGATGTCCTTAACCTCTTAGAATAGACCCTGTCTCACAAAGATGGGATCTTGGGCCCTGAGAACCCCACCCCAAGAGCCATCTTTCCCCTGGAGTGAAGTCACTCTCACTGAGCCTCAGCCCAACCAGCCACTTGCCCTGATCCACTCCTGACCTAGTAGAAGGTCCCACTAGGTACCCTTCCCAGCCACCTCAGGTCTCTACTAATGCACAGAGCCAGAAAGAGACTTGTAGGGAAATGGGGAATTTTGGACCCAGGCCTTGGTTCTAGGTTTAGAAAAAGTTATGGCCAGAAGCTTGACTTGTAGCCCCTCCCCCAAGGTTGACTCATACTCTGAAGTTAGAGCCAAGGCCACAAAACAAAGAGCCACAGCGTCCACAAAACTGCCCCAGAACTCTACCATTATTACTGAGGGAGGCCCCTAATGTAGAGCTGAGGGCCAAGACACAGTTTGAGATCCAGCCATGACTAATTCACAAGGACTCCTATTCAGCATGCATGTGGCAGGGCAACATTGTCCCTCCAGGGCTGAGGGAGTAGAGCAGCCCTGGGTGAAGCTTTGAGGCTCCCAGGGGCTGAGAAGGTGAAGCATGCTAGAAAGAGACCTCCTTCTCAAGGAAAAGCAGACAGCCAGGCTAGGGAGACATCAAACCCCCTTTTTCAATAACAAAAGTGATCTCTTCATCTGTACATCCTTGAGCAGGGGCAAGGAAGAATAGCCCATGAAGTGGTGGAGCTCCCCCAATGCAGCCCAACAGAGCCCAATACAAAGCCATCAATCCCATAAGATCCCATAAGAGAAGGGCACTGTGTTTACTGCCAGACTCCATGTAGTAGGTGGCTCAGCAGGTCTCTTCTTTGGGCTGGGGAGGCACTCATGGCAGACCTTTCTACCACCCAACCCCACACACCGCACCTGTGAGCCAAGCAGTCTGGAGTGGGGAAGCGGGGGGGGGGGGGGTCCCTCTTACTCTCAGGCTGGAGAAGACAAAGGAGGATGGTGGAACAGAGCTTTGCAATCCTAAAGCCCATCTCAGCTGGAGTCAGGGTCTAGGGGTAATGTTCAGAGCTTTCCACTTAAACAATTAAATAAATCCCATGCCCTAGTTGAAGCTTAGCAGAAATCCTGCCTGTATACTGGAGTCATATGCAGTGCCACAAGGGCTTCCTCCTCCACCAGTAGTGGCCTTGCTTTCCTCAGAGATCTCTTGCTTTCAGCTCTTCTTCCCCTTGGACTTACCCACATTGAAGATGTACAGTGGCAGCCAGTAGAGGAAGGTGTAACTGACCAGCTTGGCAAAGAGCAGACAGAAAGAGAACTCGATCACACCCTGGGGAGCATAATGGAGGTCACAATGGAACAGGGTCCAAGAGATCCTCCATCTGGTGGAGGCTCAGCACTACCTGGGACTATCCATCACCCCCCACAAAGCAAACTCACACCCACACCTAATCCCAATGGGAGCAACATGCCTGCTGCTCCAGCTGTGTCCAGTCTCCCATACCACCCTCCCCAAGCAGGCTACTTCCCCTCCACCTCTCCTGTAAAGAAATTCTGGAAATCATTTGTCACCCCCCCATCATCCCATCTCCCGGTATGGTGTGGAAAAATCTAGAAAGCCTCTTTTTCCCTCCATTCCACAAACTTCTCACCGGGATCTTGAGTGCCCCCAGGAAGCTGATGGCCACAGGTTCAGCACATGGCTCCTTGGTGCAGCTGGCCATGGTCTCCTGGCTGCCCTCCCTATTAGTGTAGGGACTGTTCTCAGGGTCCTCAGGGTTGTCCTGGTCCTTGTCTGACCCACCCTGAGCAGAAGAGAGGAGATCTCACTGCAAGCCCGTCTATGTACCACCTCGCCCAGCTGGAGGATACCCAGGTGAGCAGGAGGAGGTGTATATCTCTTTCTTAGACAGGACTGACCTTCTGCCAGGCCCTTTGGGTTTTTAGGCAGAAAGTTCAATGGCCTAATATTGGGTCTGTGAAGGCAATGCGGGGGCCACAACTCCCTCCTCCAACTCCTAGCCCTTCCTGTGATGGGGAAGGAGGGTAGGGAGAGAGCTGGGAGGGGTCACACTCACATGGTGCTGCGGAGGGTCACAGTCCACATCTTCTGGGTCTGAAAAACATATTCTCCTAAGAAGCATCCCACAGGCCAGCCTTCACTTTACAGCTGGTACAGGAAGCTGGCCATACCATCTCCTATGTGGTCTCCCTAGCATAAGGGAATGGGCACTGGGGCACAGGAGGCCAGGTTTCTAGGCCTGGCTCTCATAATTACTATGTCACTACTGCCTTTTGGACTACAAAGTGGGTATAAACCCAGCCTTGCCAAGTCACAAGGCTTCACAAGATGTCAGAAAATGGGGAAGACCACAAGCAAATGCACCAAATGAAAGAGATTAGGTACTGTAAGCATGACCCTTAAACCCCACCTGCCCCCCCCCCTTTTTTTTTTTTTGAGATGGTTTTGCTAAATTGCTGAGGATTTTAGTAAGTTGCTGAGACTGGCCTTGAACTTGTGATCCTTCTATCTCAGCCTCCCAAGTAGCTGCGATTACAGACGTAAGCCACTGTGCTCAGCAGAATAAAACATTTTAACTACATTGTCTCACCTGAACCTTCAGATATTCCAGGGAGTGGATATTGCTATTATTATTTTGCAAATGAGAAAAATCAGAGACATACAGCTGATCCTCCAGCCCCATGACCAGCAATCTTTCCAGTGTGTCAACTACCTTCTCCCAGAAACAGAGAACTGGGAGGCTCACTAATGGGGTCTGTGGGGAGAGAGGGGTTCACTCACATTCGATGAGGAAGAGGAAGGTGATAATGCCCATGATAGCTGTGATGACACCAGGCACAATAAATGACAGGCCCCAATCTTGGTTCACCCAGATGCCGGCAATCAGGGAGCCCAGGATGTTGCCCACAGATGTATGGGAATTCCAGATGCCCATGATGAACCCCCGCCTGCAGGGGAGGGAAGGAAAGGGGAGAAGTGTAGAGAAAGTAATGACCCTGGCCAAGAGCATAAATCAGGCTGCCTGCCTCTCGGAGGTGCCCAAGTCTGAGACTTGCAAAAACCCCAGAGAGAGACAGTAAGGAGGCAGCTGGTCTGGGGTCCCCCCCTCTCTGCCAGCAAGCACAGGTGAGAGCTCTCACCACACAGAGGGTATGGAGCCCCTACTGTTTCTTCCCTTTTGCTGCCTCACAATCTCACTCTAAAGCAGTGATCCTCAACTGGGGGGTGGGGGGCAGTAATTATGCTCCCCCAAGAATATCTAGTAACATCTAGAAATTTAGGGTTGTCATAACTCAGGGTTTGCTCCTGGCATCTAGTGAGGAGAAGCCAAGCATGCACTAAGCACCCTCTAATGAGCACCCTACAACCAAGAATTGAACAGTTCAAAAAGTCAAGAGCTCTGAGGGTGAGAAATCTTGCTCAGAGGTAACTTTTTCTTTTTCTTTCTTTTTTTAAGAAAGCAAAGCCAGATTTATAGAACTCTTTTGTCTTCTTTCAAAATGGAAATTCATCCTTTTTAAGAAAAAGTATAACTAGTGTTGCTTTGACTATGGGTTAAATCCTCATGGGATGACAAAAAGAGTACTGCTCTTTAGCCTCGGAAATATTTACATCTCAGCACGTGGAAATCAACAAGGGAGGCCCTCTAACCTTTTTCCCTGAGTTTAGACCAGAGGGCCATGAGTGATCATCTCCACAGTCCCAGCCCACCCTCCTCCCTTCTCATACTCACTTCCCCTTCCCAAACCAGTTGCCAACGCAGGCCACCACAGAGGGCCAGCCTGTGGTTTGGACAAGTCCATTGCAGATCTGCAGGGAGAGAGGATGGAGGGTGAGAACAAACCTGGGCCATGCTTGACAGCCGTGGGTGGAGGAAGTTCAATGTCACAGCTTAGGGGCCCTCCACAGACCACACTATAAATCTTGCCCTTCCCTCACATGCACATCCACCCCCACCCCAAGGTCCGGGCTGGTTCTCCTCTAGCTCAAGATTGTTGAGCAGATATCAAGCCTCTCGTGCATCTGAAGTGATCTCAGTGCAGTGCTCGGGGCAGATTTACTGAGCCAATAATTCATGGCTGTTGGGTGTGCAATCTGATGGAGGAAGCTGAACTGGGAGCAGGGAGTCCAGGTCCCCATCTGCTGTGAACTGGGGACAGCTGGGAAGGATTAGTAGCCTCCAGGTCCTTTCTGTGATGGGAAAAAGGCCTAAGAACAAGATGGAGATTCACCTGGATGAGCACAAAGTACCAGAGTACATGGATGTTCCAGAAATATCCCAGGCCAAAGAGGGAGGTGAAAAGGCCACTGAGCAGCATTCCAGCTGAAAGGTAATAACGGAGGGGGAGCCGCTCCCCAAAAATCCCACTAGAGAAGAAGGAGTTGGATTTATGGTCAATATCCTTTATGTTCACTGCCACCTCCCTTCTCCTCCAACCCCATGCCACTGAAACTACTCTGGCCAAGGTTACACCAATGATCTCTGTGCTGTCACATGTCAAGCTTGACCTCAGCCCCCACTTCCTGTACTCCTCTTCCTTTTATTTTTTTTGTAGTACTGGGGATTGAACCCAGTGTGTTCTACCACTGAGCTACATCCCCAGTCCTACTTTATTTTATTTTTAAATTTAACTTAATTTTATTTTGTTTTGAGATAGGGTCCCACTAAGTTGTCAGGGCTAGCCATATGCCATATACTCAGCCAACTCCTTCTGTTTTGACACTGCTGGCCATACAGTGAAGGCACTGTTGCTCATCTCCCTCCCTGGTGGCTGGTCACTCCTTGTCATTGATTTTCCTGTGGGAGCAGTCTCTTGCATCACTTTTATAGTTTTAACTACCATCAGTATGATTAATAGTCCCAGCTGTGTGTCTTCAGTCCTGCTCTCTTCCCCAGAGTTTTAGGATCACATCCAGATACCTTCTGGACATCTTACTTGGATGTCCCCAGAGCTTTAGAAATTCCACACTTGAACTGAATTCCTCTTCCTCCTACCACTCAGCTCCCTGGCCTGCACCTCTGATCTGAAAGAAGTGCACCACCATCCACTTGGCTGCTCAAGCCAGACCAGGGAGCCACCAGAGGCTCTGCTTCTCCTTCTCACCTTCCACCTCTCACATTCAGTCTGAGGCCCACCATTCTACCTTTTGAACTTTTGCAGTACCTGGGATTAAATCCAGGGCCTTGCACATGCTAAATACCTGCTCTCTTATTGAGCTACATGTGCAGCCTGCATTCTGCTTCTTAAATGGTTCTGCAGTGTGCTGACTCTCTTCCAGCTTCATTACCAGAGTAGGAACTCACATTCAGCAGCTTGGGCTGTTGTCAAAGCTTTTACTTGGCTGGGCACAGTGGCATGTGCCTGTAATCCCAGTGGCTCTGGAGGCTGAGCCAGGAGGATCATGAGTTCAAAGCCAGCCTCAGCAACTTAGTGAGGGCCTAAGCAACTTAGCAAGACCCTGTCTCAACACAAAAAATAAAAATGGACCTGGTCCTGGGTTCAATCCCTGGTACCAAAAAAACAAAAAAACAAAACAAAACAACAAAAAAGCTTCCCCTCGGTATGACCTATCACATCTCCCTCAGGGTGATCTGTCTGAAACAAACCCAGGATAAAATCCCTCAATGGCTTTCCCTCTCCACAGCCTGACACACAGGCCTTCTTCTGCACATGACTTCATCCTTCAGTTCCATCTTCTGTTACTCCCGTGGAATCTCCTCTCTGGAAAACCTGTTTCCTCACTTGTCTTATTTTGCTCATGCTATGCCTTCTGCCTGGATCTGCTTCTCTACTACCAGTCCCACCACTGCTTTACCAGTTCAAGGTTCATGTCCTCCAAGAAGCATTCCATTGAACTCTGTGACTATTTTGAACTCCCAGAGCACCCAAAGGCCCTCTCTGTCCTAGAGTGCCGGGGTCACCCCACTGGGCTGTGAGCTCTTTGAAGGGCTGCCTTATACATCCGTATTCCTAGCAACGAGCTCCAAGCTGGCTATGTCAGATTCATGCTAGTTGTGCTTATTTCAGACACAGCACAGGATGGGAGCTTCCTGGGTACCTCCACATCCAGGGCCATCCTTTGAGAGACCCTAGTTCACACCCACCAATGCTGCTGAGTGAGTCAACTCAAAAGGGGCATCTTGGAAACCTTCCAGGAAAAAGGGCTGCTAACAGTGGGAGTCCATCAGGTGAAGGAGCAATCTCAGTGACCATGGTGAGGAAAGGAGGCTGGTGGTGGGCTGATGGTTTATGCAGAAGTCTGGGCCTCACTCCCACCGTGGGAGCCACCAAATTCCTCCCTTCAGCCTTCTGCCCCCAGGTCAGACAAGGAGAGGCAGCAGCTCTGAACCATCCCACTTTGGATGGGCACAGGCTCTGCCTCTCTTTACCTGATAAACATGCCGATGGCATAGGCCACAAGGAAGGCATTGTCCACAGCCCCCAGTAACTCCTTGTAGTCATCTTTATCTGAAAGCAGACAGAAGAGACAGAAAGTTGACTGTTTGGCTTTCCCTGCCACTTGGAAGCCCTTTTTGGCTCTGGATAGCCAGCTCTTTCTTGAGGAAGAGGGAATGGGAGTGGAAAAGAGCAACATGCCCTGTTTTTACCAAATGGACTCCAGCTGCACCATGAGGTATCATTTAAACTGTGAGTGTCGTTGACAGGATTGATCAACTCCGAGCAGTTCTGGTGCAGACGGCTCTGGGGAGGCAATGGCCTGTATAGGTCAGGGGTCATCTCATCACCCCAGACCCCACTCAGCCCAGAGAGGATCAGGACCTCCTACCCCAACCACACCAGCACCACTGCCTTCCAGATTCCTTGTTCCCTTCTGCCCAGCACCTTCTCTAGCAGGGACTGAATACAGGGAAAGGTGGCTATATCAGACCCACGATCAGGGCTCCTGGCTTCTCATCCCATCCATACCCACAACACTGAAAAAACTCAAAAGAAGCACCGTGGGAAACATTCCTGGGGAAAAGAGCTATTAACTTTGGATATCTGCCAGGGAAAAGGAGTGGTCTCTGTGACCAAGGAAAGGGAAAGAGGCAGGTAATGGCTTGAGGACAAGACCACTCCAATAGAGTACACATCTGCTGGCCCCAGCATGTCTACATTCTCCATTACTACCCAGCCTCACCTTGACAATGCTGATGGGCTTCCTGGACATGTGATAGCAGGTATAAATGAGGAAGGTGAGTAGCAGGGTGAAGCCACGGAACCTGCAGAAGAAGCCAGGCATCTGGGTCAGCAGGAAGCCCAACCCCAGCTGGAAGGCTCCAGCCTGTGCCTCGAGCCCCAAGGCCTTAGCCTCACCTACTCTTTATCTCCAGGCTCCCTTTCAGACACAAGTTCTCAGAGGCAGAGGCCAGGGGGAGGCTCAGAACAGAGACAGACTGCTGGGGGCACCAATTCCCTGGTCCTGACTCCTGAGGTTTCTAATAGGACTGACCAGTCACCCTCACCCTACAGGGAAGCCCCTCCCTTTCTCCTGTTCCCTTGAAGCCTCTGTTTCTCTGTGGCCTCACCAAAGCCAGGGCTTAGAGGTGTCTATGTTGCCACAGGGGTGTTGGCAGGGAGGTGGGATGGTTTGTTTTTGTTTTTAATTTTTGGTATCAGGAATTGAACCCAGGGGCTCTTAACCATTGAGCCACATCCCCAACCCTTTTTTGTATTTTATTTAGAGACAGGTTCTCGATTGTTTAGAGCCTTGCTAATTTGCTGAAGCTGACTTTGAAGATCCTCCTCTCTCAGCCTCCTTAGCCACTGGGATTATAAGCATGTGCCACTGCGCCCGGCTTGGATAGTTTTTAAATATCAGATATGATAGGAGTAGGAGGGGACTACAGGGGGAGGAGGGTCTGTCTTCAAAGTGAGGGCAATAGTTGCCTTGAGCTTAGGACACAGCAGATAGTACAGGCCTCAGTTGGAGATGAGTCAGCTGGGGCAGCTGGTGACAGAACCCAAGTCTTCTCCTTTATAGTCCCAGGTCATTCCACTGGACAGAAAGATCATTCTTTCCCTCTGTGGCACACACATCCCATGTGCCCTCTCCCACCCCCT
Organism: Glaucomys volans; assembly: GCA_020662805.1. Lineage (NCBI taxonomy): Eukaryota > Metazoa > Chordata > Mammalia > Rodentia > Sciuridae > Glaucomys > Glaucomys volans. The sequence continues at coordinate 107,229 of JAJEJO010003522.1, forward strand.
GCTTTGCATCTCATGCATTGGCCTGGGATGGAAAGAACAGTTCAGTCAGACACCAATCAAAATTTCCACTGCAGCCTAGTCCCTTTTCCTCTCCCAAGGGTCTGGGGAAGGACAGGCCTGCAGTGCCTGCCTGAGTCATTGTCTGCTTTGACAGCAGGCCGTCAGCTGAGCCAAGTCAGCAGCTGCTGAGAACCAGAAAGAAAGTAGAAAATAGACCTCAGAATGGGGTTTGGAATGCAGCTCAATGGTACTGTGGATGCTTTCAATGCACCTCAAAAAAAAAAAAAAAGAAAAAGGAATGGTCGCCCCATATCCAGGTATTGGGAAGACCCAGTTCTTTCTTGTTCTTTTCTTCTCTCTCTCTCTCTCTCTCTCTCCATTTTTTGTTTGTTTTTTGTTGGTAATGAGGAATGAACTCCGGGGCACTCAACTACTGAGTCACATCCCCAGCCCTATTTTGTACTTTTTATTTAGAGACAGGGTATCATGGAGTTGCCTAGTACCTTGCTTTTGTTGAGGCTGGCTTTGAGCTTTAGATCCTCCTGCCTCAGCCTCCTGAGCCACTGGGATTACAGGCATGCATAACTACACCGGGCTAAGACCAGTTCTTTGGCTCCTGAATTCACAAGAAGTGTGGAGGAGGGCTCTGGAAACCTTTCTATCCCTTGTCTCCATGAATCTGAGAGTAGATGTTAGATGCTCACTCTATCTTCTCTGGGAATCTACCTCCAAACCCCAAACTCACTTCCCGAAAACATATCATGAAGCAATGCGGACTATCACTTGTGAAATAGAGTACTTCAGCAAAGCCTGAATTTGGGTTGGGCTATCAGGTCCCTTCTCACTTCACCCCTGAATTTGAACTTCTTAAGATGGTTTCTGTCTCCATTCTCTCCATTTTAAGTTTTTCTTCTTAAGAGAATGAAGTTACACATGGCCGTCTCCATTACTTTGCATAAAATTTTTCAGTGTCTTTTCATTCCATCAAAAATGCAATTCCAACTATGTAATCTGGATTTCACTACCCAAAGGCACCTGGATGGATCACAGGGGTTTTCTAGGGGATTGAGTTCTACCCCAAGTTCCTGTCATAGTGACTGACATTAGCAATTTAGTGGCAGAAAAGTTTTCTGGGTTCCACCCGTTGCCATTTAGCATATGACCCCTAGTTCAGGGATTTCTAGAATTTGAGGTCAACTTTTGAGAGAATTTGGAGAGGGAGTCCAGCCGACATTCTACAAAGAACAGTAGGTGCAAGGAAACTGCTGCTCTATAGAGAACACCAATATTGCCCCTGCCTGGGATGCTGCCTGGTCCAGGGAAAAGGTGGAAAGAGAGAGACATCTATCACTCATTTACTGGGTGAACATTTTCTGCCTCTGCTTTACTCCTCAGCTGCAGAGGAATGCAGCATCAACCCCATCATCTCATAAGACAAGTGAACACAGTGTCCTCTTATGTTCATCTCTAGGTCTCTGGTCGTATCACCTTTATGTCCCCCAGGATTAGCCAAGCCTACCCTGCCTGACCGCATGAGTCAGGGCCCTTGCCAGGATGTGTAGCCATTGATGATAGTGACAGATTGGATCCTTTCTGGGTCTGAAAGACATCCGGGACCCTGAGGCCCCACTGGGGCCCCTGACAAGCGAGGCAATGGAGCCTTTGACAGCTACGGAGCCTGATGTTGACCAGGAAGCCAGGCTACACGTCAGCAAGCACATAGAGCCCTCTCAGGAGCTGGGCAGAAACAAAAAGGGCCCAGAGGGGTAGTCTGGCTGCCAGCCACCCTTTCATTCCCACCCTACTCTCCAATACCACACTGCTTCACCCCCACATACCTGGAGCTGCCCATCAATAAGGGCCTCAGCCCACCCTTCCCTGACTTTCTCCTGGCTGTGGTCCCAGGCATACTTCCTCATCTGCTCTATGCCCCTTTCCTCAGAGTCCTTGTCCTTTCCTACTTTAGGTAGGATAGCTGTGCCAGAGGACAGACATACTCATGCCCATTTCTAATATCCTGATTCTCTTGGCAGAAACGAGACTGCTTTTCTGCCTACTCAAGTGCCTGCCATGTCCCAGGCAACAGCCTAGGGATCTGGCAATAGCAGGAGGAATCATAAGAGGGATCTCTGCCCTGCCATGCAAGAGGGAACTTGCATGTGAGTGGGGGAGAGACAAAAATCAGTGTGACTGTACTATAAAAAAGAGAAGCCCTGCCTGACACAGAAGCACAGAGGAGGGACACCAGGCTCAGCAGAATGGGAGCAGTGTCAGAAAGAGATTCTGGAGGTGAGACTTCAGTTGTGTCTTCAAAAACAAGCAGGAGGAGGCCAAGTCAATCAGGGCTGGGCAGAAAGATATGCCAGGGAGAGGAAGCAGCTTGTGCAAAGGCACGGAGGCGTGAAATAACACTACCTGTTTAGGGAACTTTGTATGGCTCCGGATATCTGTATGGTGGGACTGAGCCAAGTACAGAAGTGGCTGAAAGGAAGCAGGGCCTGGACCAGACAGGGCCTTGGGTGCCAAGCAGTGGAGTTTGGGCTATCTCTTTAGGATGGGAATCCACTGGGGGCACCTAGGTCAGGGTGCTCTGGACTTGAGCCAGGACAAGTCCTGGGAAGAAGACCCAGGCTTCTAGCCTGTTGATTTTGGGGAGAAACCTCAGCCAGCCTTCCTCACTGCAGGGCAGGGCCTGTTTCCTGTGCTTTTTCCACCTGCCAGCTACCCCAGGGCACACAGCAGCATCTTGGGTCCCCCTAAGTGTGTTGATGTCTCTAAGAGAAAAGAGCAAGGACTTAGAAATCAGGCAAAAGCTGGATTCATTTCTTAAACCATTTCACTCCTCTGAAAAGCAGTTTATCACCTTTCTCATAGAGCTACTGACAGGTTAGAGTTACTGACAGGTTTTATCACATTCCTAACACCCAGTAGGCATTTAAAAATAGAAGCTAGTATTGCTTCAGACTTGCAGATGAGGAAGAAGAGCTGAAGGGACAGAGGCAGCCTGTGCTGCTCTGTCACATGGGCCAACACTGGTACCAAACTCTTCCAGACTATGGGAGTTCCAGAACCTGGATTCCAGGCCCCTTCCTTCCCACTTCCCCAGAATGCACACCTGAGTCCCCAAGAACACAATGATCTGAAGCCAGTAGTGCCTTCACCTTGCCTGGGGTGGATGGAGTGCCTGTAGAGAGCTTGCAATTGTACAAAAACATGACTCTGACTGAGGCCCTCCCACTGACCCTCAGGGGCAGACAGGAGGATCAGCAGGGCCCACACTGGCATGCTAACCTGTGATTTTCCAGCCCTGTCCTCCTTGACGGGCCTGCCTGACCTAGCCCCAAATTCCAATAGAAAACCTAATCCTCAAAGTAAGCAGGAGAGTCATGATTCCTGGATACGGGGTCCTTAGCTGTGCTGTGTGAGGCTAGGCCTGGCACTGGATTCCTCTGGGACTTCTAGCCTGGACTCTAGATGGATGGAGGGTTGAGCTCAATGTCACACCACTGGCTGGGCACAGTGCACTGGGGGCCAGGCCTCCTCCTAGCCTGGTGCTCTTTCCATGCAAACTTCTCAGAGTGTTCTAAGAAAAAGGCTCAGGTACCATCATTCGAAGGGGCCTGAGGACATAGGTCAGGGTAAGGGCTGGGTTAAACTGAGTCACGCTTGTGAACTCACACTCATTTGCAGGCTAGAGAGCTGACACCCTCTTTCTGTGGGTGGGACCTGGGAGGTTTCACTTCTCTTCACAAGCCCTTCCCTTGAGAATCAAGGGGGCCCAGAAGGAGAGCAGGGTATGAAATATTTACAGCTGTGAGGGAATGGATGGTAGTCCCAGTGCAGGACCAGGTTGGGCAAGCAGGTCAAGGGCCAAGGGTGGTGAGGGCAAGGCCCGCAGGCTGTTCCAGGTGGGGCTGGCTGCCCCAAGACCCTCTAAATTCATTAGATACTGGTTACTGAATAACCAAGTCAGGTAGAGAGGGGGACTAGCTATCTCTTAATTGTTAACTGACAATCCAACTTATTCTTTTGAAGGAGCATGATAATTGCTTTATCGACCCTATTAAGACTTTGCACTAAGAATGCTTCTGGAAGTAGGAACTGGGAACAGAGCGTGCCACAGTAGCAAGAGATAAAAACCACACTGACCCTGCAAAGGACCTATCACCACTACCACTAGAACAAACACACAAATAAATAACCAGTAAGAACAAGTACAGCAGAAGGTCTCTGATCTCTGGAGAGGGTAGAAACAGCCTCTCTCCCTGATGGCCACCCAGTCATCCCCATCCTTTGCATCCACCTTTCTTGCTTTACAACTACTTTGCTGACAGCCTTGTCCACCAGTAAAGCCAACAGGGAGTCCACAACTCCCTTAGTGACTGATCCTTGTCTGGGACTGCCCAGGATGCCACACAACAGGGTGCACTGGCTGTAGCTGCAGGTGATCTTGGCACTTACCCCAAGGAAATGGAACTTGGTGGCCTTTTTGTGGGTGTGCCTATTCTGGGGTCAGCAGATCTGAAAAGGATAGAGGGCTGGGCACTGAACGAACCAAGCCAGGGTCAATGGTAACAGTGCCACCACCCCTGTACCCTTACCAATCCCTCCAACATTAGGAGATATCCTGGTGGGGAAAGGCCTGCTGGGAACAGATAGCACAGGATCAGAGTCCAGAACGAGACTTGCAGCACACACGATGGGTCAGGGGCATGCCAGGTCTGGGAGGGCCTCTGCTGACCAGGGTACAAAGCTCTCTTGGGGCAGGGAAATCCTAGGCTTCTTGTTTTCCTTTCTATAGGTGGGACTTGGGCACTGACTTGGGCACCTGCTCAGACAGATGGAGCTGACGAAGGGCTTGGCCTCAAGATCCTTTCCAAAGGCGGAGCGGAACCCAGAACTTTCTAGAAGAAATTAGTGGCTAAGATGAACATCTTTTTCAGGAAAGAGGAAAACATAGGATAGTTAGTTTTGAGAAGAAAGCTGAGTAGGGAACCCTGTGTGCTCAGACAGAATGAAAAGGCATAACTTTAAGCTATATCATGATGTTTCACTTTGACGATCCGGGTAGCTGTGCAAGAATTCAAATTTGTGGGGCTTGGACAGGGTGGCTAGCGCGTTTAAGTGCCATTTTCTTCAGAACAAAGGCCTGTGAACAGCACAGATGGGAATGTGGTGATGACCACAGAGCCGTGGTCCTTCCCAGGAAGGAAAGATGTGAGGCCTTCCCTACTAGGTCCTCTGGAGGCCTCACCCTCACTCACCACTCCTGAGCATGAAGGAGCCAGGGCATAAGGCATGATCATACCAGAGACTAAAAGGACAGCAGTAACACCACCCACCCTACAGCCCTCATAGACATGCCAACTTCACAACCACCAGATGGGGGAATCCTGGGCTTCAGGGGCACTAACCCTGGTGTCTGACCTCGATTTTTTTGTTTCTCTGGGACCGCCCAGCATCAACCTCAGCACTCAGCTGGTTTATTTCAACTGAAGAACTAAGGCCTAGGCTAAGCACATAGACTGTTCTAAAGCCTTTGCTGCCTTCCAGATCAATCTCTGAGGCCTGAGTCAGACAGTACCACCCAAGCCAGTGAGGTGTATACCAGTCTGCCTTGTAAGAGGGGAAAGAGGAAACAACAGGGTAGAAGAGGAAATGCAGAAAGCAGCTGCAAAGCAGACTGCAATCACAAGCAGTTGGGGGAAGGGACTGCAGGGTCACGTGCTCAGTGGGGGAGGGGGTGTGGTGGGTAATGGGTAGAGCCTCCAGGCCTGCAGAATCCTTCACTCCGTCTCACAGCAGCCTTTGCTCATCATAGCCCATCTTAAGCAGCTCTTTCTGCTGCCCTTACCAGGCAACTCTTTGCAGGAATCAGAAAAGTAAGTTAAGCAAAAGCTACATGGGCAGCATCCAGGACCTAGATCTGATCCGGGCCATGGCAAAATAGGGAAAAGGACATCAGACTTAGGCCAAAAGAGGCTGAGTCTTCATATCTGGTTCTGCCACTTACCATGACCTTGAGCAACTTGTTTAACCTCTCTACTTTTCAGTTTGATCTTCTTTTGAATAGGAGAATCAACTCCTGCACAAAACTGTCATAAGAATCAAAGGAAGTATAATGGTTGTGAAAATATCTGGCACACACCGTGTTTCTCTGGGTGTGTATTCCAACATTTTTCTCCTGTGTCTTCCGAGCAAACCACACAGAGCAGAACCATTTGTCCAAGCTGCAGCCACCAGTTTGGACTTAGCCATGTCTGGCCCCCGTGGGAAGATTAGGGTGTGGGGAAAATAGACAATGTGGGAGTTTACAGCTCCTGTTACTCTTGCCTGTCCAATTTGCTCCCCCTCCACACCCATTCCTGCTCATCCAGCTCCTGTGTCAACCTGGTTCCTCCTCCCACTGGCTTCACATCCAGAGTTCCCCCTCACAGATCCCAAGAAACAGGCCCAGTCCCATAAGCAACAGCCACTGTCATCTCTCTGAAAAGATGCCCATGTTGCCAGCTGCCCCCATGCATGCCTATGCAGGTGCTGGCACAGAAGAAAGGGAACCAGCCAGTCCCAGGGGTAGGGAACCTTCAAGCATTCAGTAGCTCAGAAACACCATGACAGAAGGTCTGACAGGAGGAGGAGAAGCAGTAACATCTGCCAAGCAGAAGCTCCTCACAGTCTAGGACCATGCTCGGATGGAGCTGCCTCTGAACACCAGATGCCACCTGCCTCCAGTCTCACCTCCAGGGGCTGCTTCCTGGGCATACTATGCCCCTGCTGGCTGGAGCCATTTGTTCCCAATCCCTAAGCAAAGATCCATCAAGTCAAAGGTGACCTTCTCCCTCAACCCCCAGGGGATGAATCCCTTCCATCACAGAAATTTTCCAGCACCCAACAAATATTAAGTAGGCTAGGCACCGTGCTAAGTGTTTAAAATAGTTTCTTATTTAATTTCACCCAATCCTGTGATTTAGGTACACTGTTATTTCCCTTTCATAGTTAAGGAAAAGAAACCTTTGAGAGATTGATTTGTCTAAGGCCAAATGGCCATGTGATCTTTTCCCTACCCCACAGTAGGGGAACAGTGGGAAGACCATAGGTTTTGGAGTCACTTCAATTCAGTCATTTACCAGCTTTGTGGTGCTGGGCAGGCTACATAACTTCTCTGTGCCTCACTTTACCCATATGTTTATGGGAAAACTAATACCTTGCAGTTCTAAAAGGATTTTAAATTAATAATGCCTGGCACAAATTAGTAGGAAAAGTGAATAGAATCATTGATAATTAATGTTTACTCAGTGTTTAATATGAGCCTGGCACCAATCTAAGTACATGGAGTACTTATACCTCACAACAATTTTAGGAAGTATACTACTATATTCCTATTTTTTTTTTTTAGAACCAGGGATTGAACTCAGGGACACTCGGCCACTGAGCCACGTCCCCAGCCCTATTTTGTATTTTTATTAGAGACAGGGTCTCACTGAGTTGCTTAGGGCCTCGCTAAGTTGCTGAGGCTGGCTTTGAACTCACGATCCTCCTGACTCAGCCTCCCAAGTCGCTTGGATTACAGGCGTGCGCCACCACGCCCGGTTATATATTCCTATTTTATAGATGAAGAGAGTCCAAGGCCCAGGCCCAATACATCCTCTAGCTTTTTACGCTCTTTTCTTCACATCTGTTTCAATATTCTCTTGGAGACATGTGAAAGTAGTCAGTTTGACAGGGTTCATTTCTTGTTTTCATTTTTTTATTGCTGCATTATAAGTATACATAATAGTGAAATTTGTTGTTACAGAGTTTGTTTCTAACTTTATTTCAGACTGTTAAGTCCTATTTGCCTCTATTCCTGCCTATATTTTGTTTAACACAGGAAAGATAAATTGGATTAACATCTAGCTACAATAATACCATCAGTGAAAATGAAGAGCCACCATTTTTATCATGGTTCCCGAATGTCAAGCAAATTGCACCTATAATCTCTGACACCTCATGTGTCAGACATGCTCAAAGAGGCAGTTTTCTTCAAAATCAACTCAAGTGATCCCTAAAAGACATGGTGCATATAAAATATTACATTTGACACTCAATATGCAAAGCAGTGCCTTCCAATATTGCTGATTGTGTGTACACAACCCGCTCCAGCTTTCCCCTTAGTTTAGAGAAGGTAGGACCCTGTCTTAATTGTCTCTGTGGGCCTCAGAGCTCAGTGCAATAATGCACCTGCAGCAGAACTACATCTCGTTTGATGCTTGATAGGAATCCAAGCCCATACTCATAAGGAAGCAAGAACACCCATCAAGCACCCTCCACCAGCCAACAGAGGTCGAACATGTTCACAGAGACTATCATATTTATCCTCAAAACTACCTGACTTCTACTGATGAAGGAATCTGAGGCTCCTCAAAGTTAAATACTTGGGGTACAGTGGTGAATTAGCCTTATTATGTTTTTAGATACTGTCTGGATAGACTTTTGCTGATGTTATTTGCATTGACTTCTTTTGTTTTGAATACTACAAAAGCAAACAAATGTGCTTGTCAGTTCAATATTTTTGTCATAATTCTCATGAGATTGTTCATACTTGAAAAATATTAGTAATAAGTTAACTAGCAGCTTTTAAATGTCATCTGCAGGTAGTTTTTGTTTTGCTCTGATGCTTCCTTAAGGCTTTGCAATCAAGTAGGCCACATTTTTTTTTTATCATTAACAACTATGTCAGACAAGCACTTACTCTTGGGTACAGGCTTCTGATGACACCACTTGAGCAACTTTAAGTACACACTAATGAATTGAGTTAGGAGCCCTTGGACTATTTAATCAAGAAATGGATGTTTTTGTGGTACTGGGGATTAGCTTAGGGGTGTTCTATGACTTAGCCACATCCCCAGGCTTTTAAAATTTAATTTAATTTAATTTTGGTTCTAGGGACTGAACCCAGGGGTGCTTGACCACTGAGCCACATCTCAAGCTGTTTTCTTTGTTTTTAAATATGATACAGGGTCTCACTAGGTTTCTTAGAGCTTCATTAAGTTGCTACGGCTGGCTTTGAACTTAACGATCCTTCTGCCTCAGCCCCTCCAGCCACAGGGATTATAGGTAAGCAGTCCCGTGCCCAGCTGCCTCTTTTACTTTTTCAGACAGGGTCTTGCTAAGGTGCTCAGACTAGCATTGAACTTGTTATCCTATTGACTTAGCCTAAAATGGATGGGTATGTGATTGCTAACCCATGATTGGCTGGAACATTATTAATCACATGGAACTAAATGGACTGATGAGGGATGACTGTCATACGTTTGAATATTTTTGTCATGTTCCATTTCCAGGATATAAATGTAAGGAAGACCTTTGTCTTTCTTCTTAGGTGATCTGCAACCTATAACAATTTAGTAGCCTGCAATTTTGTAAATTGAAATGAAACCTTAATACATATTTTATCCTTTCTAACTCCTAAGAATTCAGAAAGTCTTTTTGGGTCTTCTTGTTTTTCATGGTAATATGACTATTTGCAAAGGTTTAATAAGAATCTGTTCCCTGTCCCTCCCTGACTTTTTAAAAACCAATGCGTAATTTTAAAAAATTGGTTATGTAACTAAGGCTTTGGCTGGAATGTTGTATTTGACAAAGATGTCCTCTTAATCAGATATAACCAGCCCCTTTTAAAGAACTAAGTTTTACTGTATGGAGCCAATACTAATAAAACACTTCCAAGAAAAGTAGCTTGCTGAGTTCTCAACCTTTTAGGCAAAAAGAAATGTCACTCATTTGTAGCTGGCCCAGGAGACTTAAAAGATTTTGGGGACCTTGAAGACAGAAGCATTTGCCAAAAGTTATAGGAACAGCAAGTAAAACCTGGTGAAAACAGTTTCTTGGTATGGCTTACTAACTTGAGGACAATAAATAATAAAAGACTTTAAAAGCCCAATCCAAGATTTCTTATGAAAACTTCTGGCAAAGCAAATTTAACAAACTCTATCTGTTAATTAATACTCTTGTTGTACCTCAGTAAGTAATGAAATCAAATCTAATGGACCAGCTTTAGTTTGTGATCAAGAATACTCTTTCTTGGATATAATAATTATTATCATCATCATCATCAAAACAGGGGAGTCTGTGGAAGAAAACAAAATTATGCATTGTTTAGAGGATATACGTTCAATTTATCTGAATCCGGCTTTCACTTATCTGATTCTAGCTTTTCATTGACTTTGAGCTATTTTACAGTTCTTTGAAGTGTTAGCAAAGCAATATGTAAAATAAGTCTATGAACAATAATATTAGTAGTCTTCCACCCCAATCTGTAGAAAAAACAGTGCAGCTTTAATATTCGCAAATTGTAAATGGATATGTTCTTTGGATTCTGGCTTTTTAAATTGTGGTAAAATATACACCATTTTATTTTATTTATTTAAGTTTTTAAAATTGTCAATGGATCTTTGTTTTTTATTTATATGCGGTGATGAAAATTGAACCCAGTGCCTCACACATGCTAGGCAAGTGCTCTACCACTGAGCCACAACCCCAGCCCATTTTAACCATTTTAAACCATTTTAAATAGTGTTAAGTACATTCCCATTTTTGTGTATCAACAACCCCCATCTATCTCCAGAACTTTTTTCATCTTTGCAAACTGAAACTCCATATGCATTAAACACTAACTCTCTATTTTCCCTTCCTGGATTCTCTTTTGAACCAATTATAACATCTTCTGGCTGCTGCATTATAAATAAAAAGAACATCTTTAACAAGTTCATTTTATATTCTTATGAAAGTCACGATTTTCTCTTTCTGAAAAAAATATAATTTAATAGTCTCAAACTCAAAAAGGACCAGGTAAGTAATCTAAATGAGTGAAGAAGGTTAGAAGAGAAAAACAATTCAAAGTACCTAGGTGACCAAGTATCCTCATTTGTCCAGGACGGAGAAGGTTGGGAACTAAAGACTGTTTTAAAACCAGGACAAATTCGTTGCCTTGAAAGTACCTGTCCTGTCCAAAGTGACCTCTAATTCCTATTAATTTAATTTGGGAATTAAGGCCTGGCATTGCTATATCATGTGTTTTTCAAGAGAAGCCAGAAATCTGACTATTTCTGTTATATTTTGTAAGTTGTAAATGATCGTAACTAGCAAAATGTTAAGGGAAAAAAAAAATACACGACTGTGCAGATCAAGCAAAATACTCCAAATTGATTTGATGAAGAATGAAACCTGTCCACCCACCACCAGCCCATCACATGGCCACCTGTGATCAGGAGGACATGTAATCTGGGAGCTGGCTCACCTGTTTTGGGGCGACCACCCAGCTGTGGAGCTGCTACAGCTCTACTCCCATGTCTCTCAGGGCCTGGAACTCCTCCAGGTAAGCTGCCAGGACCACTGAGTTCTGGCTTCTGTGTTACCCTATAGGTAAAACAAACTGAATACCTTTTTGGGCCACACGGGGCCTAGGTTCCCCAGTCAGCATGTCCAGATACCCCAGCTGCTCAGGGGTAGAAAGTGAGGTGGTCTGAGTGTGTGTGCTCGTGTGTTTGGAAATGAGGGTGGCAAAGGGGAAAAGGTGGGGATTCTCCTAGGCAGCCTAATCTTCACTAGTGTCACTGAGAAGTTGGAGAACGCAGTTTAGGCAGGGTCTGTGTGGTATCAACCTTCCAGGTTGGCTCACCTGAAAAAGCCCGGGGCCAGATCCTGCCAGAACCTCTCCTCCCCACTCCCGCCCCCTCCGGGGCGCTGGGCCACCATGGACCTGGTCTGGCCTTCAGAGACTACCCGGCAATCCCTACCCGCCCCTAGCCAAGAGCTGGGACGGCGCGCCTCCTTTCCCCTGCTCACCAGCTGTCCCTGGAGAAGGAGCGGAGGAACCAGACACCCGGAGCCAGGGAAGACCGCATCTTGCCCGGCTGGCTGGTACCCGAAGCTGAATTGACACAGGAGGGTGCGGAGCCTGTGCGTGTCCCAGGCCGGCTGTCAGCGGGGTTTAAATGCCCCGCCGGGTGGCCCGCCCCGATCACACTGCCCAAGCACCCGAGCCTCCGCCCCTCTGCACATGACCGCCCTCGGTGTCCGACTGAGCATAATCAGGCCATTTCTCATCCATGCTCGCTAGGACCTGTTTTCTCCTATTTTGCCTCCCAGTCAGGGACTGATGGCTCTTGGTTTCCGTGCTCCTCTTTCTGCTCTGCCTGCACTTTGCGCCTGACTACCCTCCGGGGAAGCGAAAACAGCAATCCCAGACGTGATCAGCTCTACGTGACGATCCCGCCAGCCCGCAGTTGTCCCTGTAGCACTTTCTAGCCTGAGAAGCAGTGGGCTCTAACAGAGACCAGAAAACTGGGACAAGCTCGGGGGAGGAACAACTGACACCCCGTGTCACCCTCATCTTGCTAATCTGAGTGCGGGCGCCCCCTTGAGAACCCAGGAGGTTTTTCAGGCAGGGACAATATGTGGCCCCAAACCCACCTTTTAGACTTCAGCTTCGTGTCCTTGTTCAGATTTCAGACTACTTATTGAGCCAGGCAGGTGCCTTTTTCCTACCCTCAACCCCTACTCCCTGCAGTGACAGTGTTGTGGTCACCCTTGCTCTCCCTTCTGGAGGCAAGCAGCCAGGTGGCAGTGAAGAGCTACCAGGCAGAAACTTCTGTGCACATAAAAACCTCTAGCATGAAGATTTCAGGGTATATTTCCACCTATAAAAAGAAGATATTGTGAGATCCTTGTATAGGAGCCCAAGGGCAAACATAGGAAGGGTGGAAAAGGAAGTATTCACCTGAAAAATAAACTTGTTAATAAAACATAAAATAGGAATGTGTCCGTGCAAATGGGTTTTAGCCCTAACCCCACCCTTCCCCTAACTCCTAGGAGTGCCCAGGTCTGAGAGCAAGGTCGGGGAAGTGAAGCAACAACTTCATCACACAGGTGAGGACCCAGAATAATGGGCTTGGCTGGTACCAGCCCTGGGATCAAGTAAAGAGAGGGTAAGCAAAGTTGTAAAACCCTTGGTTAATGCCAGCAGTCAGGGGCATGAGTCTGGTGCCAGAAATGAAGAAGGCAATAAGTCAAGGACAGGGATAAAGGAACAGAGGAAAGATGGGAGAGATAGAAGGGTGGTGCAATATCAGGTCACATAGTGCACAGGGAGCTGAAACCAAAGGAAGACTATTGCTAACAGTGGGTCCTGCCTAGGTGTACATTTATTTAATTCTTACAAGTTAGATGGGTATTATCCAAATGGGTAGGGTGAGTTTATGTCCTGGTGTGCATAGGGTAATTGCAGGAGACACCAGGTGTCCCAGAATGTATTAGTGACCCCAGGCAAAGGCACTCCTCCTTAAAGAATTCATGTCTAGAGAAGTAAGCTAACTTTTCCAGGAAGACAGCTACTCATTTCTAAGGGACTAAAAGAATCAGATTGGAATGCAAATGAGCCAAGGAAGGTGCTGAAGCTAACTGATGCCACTAGGAGGAGTAGGGAACATCACCAGAAGAATGGAAGAGACCACCTCCACAGCCTCAGTGGTGCTATCAACTCCAGCAGTGTGGAACATTCATCTTTCCATTTCAAACAGAAAAGCCAAGGATGAGAAAGGCTCACTTCTATTCATTTTTCATGCCCTTCTGGAGAAGCTGTGTTTGTCTCTGAAAGGACCATGCTTGCCTGGTGCTGGATCTTTGAGAAGTATTAAGAATATGTCCCCATGGTAGTATGGTTGTTATTCACAGTGTGCCAAGAAGTAGCTGGGAGCAGGGCCAGTTCCAAAACAGTCTTTGCCTTGTCCCAGTTACTTCCTATGGATTCCAGCCATGTATCCCTGTTCAGGGGCCAGGATGGCAGCAGGAACATGCCAACTGACATTGGAACCCTTTCTCATTTGCTCCTGCAGGTGAACAGGATGATCTCTTTGCTTCCTGCTGCTTGGGGGAGTGACAAAGAGGGATATTATGGCTCAGATATTCCTTTCACTCATTGATACCACCTCTCTCTCTTTTGTGGAGCTAGTGATCAAACCCAAGATCCTGCACATGCCAAGCAAGTGTTTGGCCACTGACACTGAGCTACATCACCAGCCCACCACCACTTTTGACTCACCTTTCTGTTGCTATCTGGCACTGTCCACATTACCTTCTCAGAGCCTGCAGGATGTATCTGAAGCAAATGAGGAGGGAAGGGAAGAGCTACTCGATCTGACACTAAAGGAAAAGATCCTCAGTTTTTAAATGGATAGCCCTATAATTTGTCAAAAATGCTTACTATAGTTTGTTTAATATCAGATATTTCTGAGAAAGAAACTGGCAGTCAGTGGCCTTTTTACTCATCAAAACCAGTTCCTACTGCTAGCAAGTTTCACTGACCACCCATAGGACTTTTTGGGTAGCCAGTTAGGTTAGTTGTTTAGATTCTTTTGGATATTGAAAAAAAAAATCATCCTTGTTTTTTCAGAGGGACAAAAGGACCTGAGTACTTGAGAAAATTTATGAGAACAAATGTAATAAGAATAAACTACCAGGCAAGAGAACCCCAAAATTTCACCTCCCCCATACACCATTATTTGAACACAATTACCTCCTCCCACTCATCTTGCAAAACAGAATAGTAAATTTTTTGTGGTAGAATAAAAATCCACCATCTTGATTGAAGGGGTAGGAGTTGGGATATTAGGGGAAATTGGATCAAACTTTTCCTCTGACCCCCAGCCCTTTTCTGAGAAAAAAAAATTTTTTTTTTTTTTTTGACAGAGTCTCACTAAGTTGCTGAGGCTGGCCTGGAACTTGTGATCTTCCTGCCTCAGTCTCACACTGTTATACTCCCCAAAAAGATTCTCCAGTGCCTTCAGGAGAGAGAGAGTCACCCTAACCCTAATCCCTTCCCGCTCCTGTTAGCCTGCCCTAGCCCCTACCCACTCTCTGTAGCCCCACTTGGATCCCTTCCTGCTCCCTATAAATGCTGGCAACAAAAGAACTAATGCATGATTTCCCGGCACGCTGCTTTTAGTTGTAAGGGCGATCGTCGCTGGCCAGCTAAAATAAAGGCTTCTTTTGGCTTTACATGATAGGCTTGGATGATTTTATTTTCTTTGGGTACAACACCACGTAGCTGGCATTATGGCCATGAGCCATAGCACCTGACATATTCCATCTTTTAAAGATTCAATTTCTTACTACATCTTTTCATTGAGGCAAAGTGGTACACTGAGAAGAACATGCGCTTGGAATCAGAACCAGTTCTGGCTCAGATACTACTTCTCTGAACCTCAGTTCCTATGTCTATAAAATGCAGATAATAACATGTACTTCGCAAGGTGGCTGTTAAGAAAGAAAAATTATGCATATAAAAGTGTTACTCATGTCAGTTATATTAAGTAGGTTTGGTAAATGAAGAAATTATTATATGTGCATGAGCTTATACATAGCATTTGTATCAGATGGTGACTACAACTGGGAAAAATCAATGACCACAATAAATTAGAACAAAATAAAGGGTCAAAGGATTGGAGTCTTTAAAAAGATTCAATGGTATATCAGAATAGGTTTGACCTGCAAAATACTTAATAGCATGTGTTTATGTGTTAAGTTGTACAACTTCACTTGCTGATTACTATAACCATTGTAGTATCACATGTTGAATTATTTGGTGTTAAAAAGAATATATGTATGGATTGGGTAAAATATCTGAAAAACAAAAAAAGTTATTGTTTTAAATGTCAGTTGCCAAAATCTAATAAAAAGAGTTACTGTTAAATACCTCCCAGCTAACACAATTAAAAGATAAGGTGAGCCAGGCGCGGTGGCGCACGCCTGTAATCCCGGCGACTCGGGAGGCTGAGGCAGGAGGATCGCAAGTTCAAAGTCAGCCTCAGCAACTTAGTGAGGCCCTAAGCAACTCAGTGAGACCCTGTCTCTAAATAAAATACAAAATAGGGCTGGGGATCTGGTTCAGTGGCCAAGTGCACCTGAGTTCAATCCCTGGTTCCAAAAAAAAAAGATAAGGTGATCATGAATCCAAAAGAATTTTGTTTCTCAACAAAAGTTTAAGTTTTGGAATGCTTGGCAAAGAAAGTCCCAGGCTTCATATAACTAGTCAAAAATAGGGGTTCAGTACACTGAAGACTGGATCAATAACTAATGATGACCTGTAGAATTGGCTTTGGAGACCTTATCAGCCGGTGAACAGGGCAGCCTTACTTTCAAAGGCTCAGTTCCTCAGGATACCACCGGCAGCAGCAGGTTTATGAAAGCAGGGAGCCCTTAAGGAAGGGAAGAGCAGGACAGGGAAATGATAACATTAGTACATTTCCCAAAGTCACGTTGTTTAGAGAAAAAATAACAAATATGAGGTAGTCTCAGGTAGTCTCAATTTTTGATTGCTTTAGAAACTAAGAGTAATAATTCATTCATTTACTCATTTAATAAACATTTGCTGAGTGTCAACCATGTGTCAGAAAGAGGATACACTGATGAATAAGATAGGCACAGTCCCTAACCTCAAAGAATTTATAGTTGAGTTGGATGAGGTGGCTCACACTTAATAATCCCAGGGTCTCCAAAGACTGAGCAGAAGGATCACAAGTTTGAGGGTGGCTTGGGCAATTTAGTGAGACCCTAGGCAATTTAGAGAGACCCTGTATCAAAATAAAAATAAATAAACAAAAAGGGCTAGAATGTAACTCAGTGGTAAAGTGCCCCTGGGATCAATCCTGGTACTAAAAGAAAAAAAGAAAAAAGAAAGGATTTATAGTTGTATGGAACAGAAATGTATAGAGACAATCCCACCTCAAAAAGCAGGGTAGATGAAATCAACAGAAACAAGAAATGTTATGGAGGTACGTTCATACTGCTATGGTAGCACCTAGAAGGGATCAAACAGCTCTGGGAGAGTCTCAGACAGTTTTCTGTTATATAAGGACTAGGTTTGAGAACGATTAGGTACCTGACAAATGGAGAAGAGGAGAAAGGGGGACCAACAGTGCATAACCAGTGTGTACAAAAACACCATGGAAAACATGGTGTTGAAGAAATGGTGCATGGGAAATTCTGTATGACCTATTAACTACACGGTGGAGAGCTGCTGAAAAATATGGCTGTTATTTATGGAGAGTGAAGGGCCCTAACTGTCCATGTTAAGAGGTTGGAATTTTATCCTTTGCACAGTGGGGCACTATGACAAGAAGGTGTTTAAGAAGGGTGGAGACATGATCTGATTTTCAGAAGAGAAATGAATATTCAAAAACCCTTTGTCAGACTTCTAGATGAAGATGGAACAGATAGATTTCTTCCTATCCTTGCTATGTACCACTAAAACCCCTTGGAATTATACATAACATCAACATAAGAAAACTGAAAAGTGAAGAAAAGGCAGACTAGCTAGGGATTTTGAGATTTGAGGAAAGACAGCAATTAACTATCTGGGTGTGCTTTTTGTTTCATCTATCCAGGACTGAATGATGGAGAAATCTATAATCGAGAAGCAGCAAGAGGGAGGGAGGGAGGGAGAGAGGGAAGGGCTGGAGGGAAGAAATAAAGAAAAGGGGGGGCAGGCGGAAAGAAAGAGAAGAAGAGGAAACAGAAGCACCAAGAAAAGCTGGCTCTATCCAGCCTAAGGACTAAGAAACAGGCAGTTTAGCAATAATCAGCCTACTCCAACAAATACCACAAAAAACAATGCAGACCCCCTCCCCACCCAATTCTATCAGCCAAGGCCAGTGGGGAAAGCAGACCTTTACCTGCACGTGCCTTTAATGAAATATCCTCCATCAGAGAACTCAGAGTGAAAAGCCAGGATTTTCATCCCCTTCTAGTGCTTATGAGCACACATCCCACCACCACGGTGTTACTGGAGGTCACCTGGGGAGCAGTAAAGCACCTTCTCTCTCGAATGTGGGATCAACAGAGGCCTGGCTAGAATTCCCATACATCCAAACAGTAATGAGGTGCCTTGTCTCCCCTCCCACTCCAACCACCAAGGGTTTCGATAGGGACCAAATGGGAAACCTACACTTTTACCCACCCACACACACCTGGCAGAGTAGAAAACATGATCCAAATACATTTGGATCACTTTCCCCCAAAACTAAAATACACTTAACCATACTATACCTGCATTTATGGGCATTTACCCAGATAAATGAATATTCCTATCCATGCAAAAACCAGTACACAAGCCAGCATGGTGGTGCACACCTGTAATCCCAGCAGCTTGGGAGGGTGAGGCAGGAGGATCATCGAGTTCAAAGCCAGCCTCAGCAAATTAGTGAGGACATAACCAACTCAGTGAGACCCTATCTCTAAATAAAATACAAAAATGGGCTGGGGATGTGGCTCAGTGGTCAAGGGCCCTGAGTTCAATCCCTGGTACCAAAAAAGCCCCCCCAAAAAACAGTACACAAATGTCCATAGCCACTTTATCTAAATAACAAAAACTGGAATGTCCCTCAATAAGTGAATGATTATCTCAGAAGGCCACATATTGTATGATTTCATTCATATAACATTCTCAAAGTGGCAAAACTATAAAGATGGAAAAGCTATTAATGATGGACTAGAGTTAGAGATGGTGGGGAGGGAAGGTAACCTAAGAGCTTTGTGGCTATGGAATATAGTTCTGTATCTGGGTTGTGGTGGTCATTATATGAATCAACACAGGTAAAAAACTGGCACACACAGATCTATATGTACATGTTGCACCAATGCCCACTTTCTGGTATTGTACTGTAGGTATATCAGATGAAAACAATGGGGAAAACTGGGTTGAGGGGTGCCCAGACTCTCTAAACTACTTTCGTAACTCCCTGTGAATGTATTCTTATTTTATAAAAGTTTTTGTAAAACTTTTTATAGGAAAAACTCTCTGTCAACTTTCGATTTCCTTCTAGTAAATCTGTTTGGTAACTCTAGAAACAGCATGGCAGAAAACTATATTAGGAGTATGCTATGGAGAAGCATGGTTAACTCAAGTTAACATCTAACTCACTGTCATTGACATGGCATGCAGTACTGTGCCTTAAGATTCCAAGTTATTACAACTCTTTTTTAATAAATTATTTATTGGCGTATATTAATTATGCAGAATAGTGTGTTTCATTATGTTATATTTATACATGCATATAATATAATTTGGTCAATATTACTCCCCCAAACCTCCCCTTACCTTCCCTTTTCTCTCCCACTGTTCCCCTCCTATTCCTCTTATTCTACTCTAATGGTTTACCTTCTACTTTTAATGACATCCTTTTTTTTTGTTGTTCTTATTTTCCCTTCAGTTTCCACATGAGAGAAAACATGGTATTTGTCTTTGGCTTATTTCACTTAACATGATACTCTCCAGTTCCATTCATTTTCCATTAATTTTCAATTGCAAATGACATAACGTCATTCTTTTTTATGGGTGAATGTATATATACATTGTTTACATATATTTTCTTTATTTATCCATCTGTTGACAGACAACAACTCTATTCTTCTTGAATAAAGGTGTACTTTCCTCTTCCTCTGTACCTCTGAGATAAAACTCTTCCCTATTCCTCAGGTAAGGGAATTTAACCTGCCAGGGAAAAAGGCATGCCAGAATCACACCACCTAGGTGATAGAAAGATACTAGCTTTCCCTAAGGGTCAGTGCATTTGTAGAATCAGATTTCTTCTCAGCACTTGGGGTCAACTTCTGTCACTGTAGCCCATTACGCCTCAGACATTGTGGGCTTGCTTCTCTGCCTTACATACCCCAGTCATGGGTCTATAATTGGGAATATCATCTTATTGTAATGTTGTGAGGCAAAAATTGCAACAGGGAGAACAGGCTGAACAAATGAAAATTGGAAATTTGGTTTAAAAATCAAAAGCACGTGACTTCAAAGAACTATGATGCCTTTCCCAAACAGGACTGGGAGGTCTTCAAGGGAGAATTTTACTAGTAAGACTAAAGTTCTGAATAGCAAAGCAGCCTTCACAGTAAAAACTGAAAATATTTCGGCTGCCCCTAGATACCTGTGGCAGCAAAAGCATGCTGAAGATCTGGGAAAACTCTGACCTTTACATTTTGTTTGGCCCAGCAAAATCTTCATCCAAGAATTGCTCCGCAAAACTCTAGCATGAGCTTCAGATACCTGGCTCTTTTCACAATGCTGACAATCGTTGCTGTAAACTACATAAAGGACAGGTTGCAAGACTCAGGAATTAAGTGCAGGACTGAAATTACTGGACCAAGATTTCTGATTCTAGGTCTACCTTCTTAGAAACTCTTATTTTTAGGCCTAAATGTTCCCTTCTTTAGAGCTAAATTACACATCTCGGCGTATGCTAAAGTATGCCCTAGTCATTTCTGTTTCCTGAGCATTTTTATTTGATCATTTTTCCTGCTTCCTATTAATGAATAGGAACAAGTTCTTCCCAGTTTATAACAACAGACTTCAGCCAGAGACAGATGGGCCTAGGCAACTCTAGAAAAACCAGAAAATACAACAGTTTCTTTCAAGATCTTATCAAGTCCTTGTCTATTGCACAGAATGAGATTTAAGGTGTACAAACATCTCAAATTTAAAAGTCCAATCAGATTGAAATCAGATGAACCATGAGTGAATATAGTCCAATTTATGAGTATTTTAAAATCAAAGCTGAAGCCAGGTGCACATACCTATAATCCCAGCTACTTCCAGCAAAAGACACTTTAACTGCACCTATAGAAATGATCAGATCCAACCTAAGGAGACCAGCCTTACTTTGTGATTAAAAGTAGTCTCTCTTTTCTTTTCTTATTGAGATGGAGTCTTGCTATGTTGCCCAGGATGGTCTAGAACTCAAGATCCTCCTGTCTCGGCCTCTCAAGTGGTTAGTACTGCAGGTGTATAATCACTATACCTGGCTGTAAGAAGAGTAATTGTATTTTTTTATCAAAAAAGGGGAGGGGGTTGGGGATATAGTTCAGTTGGTAGAGTGCCTGCCTCGCAAGCACAACGTCCTGGGTTCAATCCCCAGCACCACCAAAAATAAATAAATAAATAAATAAATAAATAAATAAATAAAAAGGGGAGCTGCAGAAAAGTTGTTTCAGTAGAAAATTATGCACTCCTCCAAAGTTATCTGACTTTAGCCCATATTTTCTTTGAACTATTTTACAAATCTGAAAATTGTAGAAACCCGTGGAAAAGACCAGTTTGCCTCCATTTGCACATTTGATATTCCGTTATCCATAAATTTTTTTTCCTTGAAATCAGTTATAATATCTACTTATAATTTTCCTCATGAACTAAACTCTTTGACACATGTTCATTTTTTCTGTTTGGTACTAGGGACTGAACCCAGGGAAACTTAGCTACCGAGCCACATCCCAGCCCTTTTTATTTCTTATTTTGAGGCAGGGTCTTGCTAAATTGCTTAGGGCCTTGCTAAGTTGGTGAGGCTGGCCTTGAACTTGAGATCTTCCTGCCTCAGCCTCTGAATCACTGGAATATAGGTGTTTGCCACTGTGCTCAGCTTAACACATGTTCACTTTTACTGTGTCATAATAGTTCACCTTTTTCTGAAAATTATCTTCTAACATTGATGAACAATTACCATGTAGGGCAGAAAACTTATGTGCTAAATTGTTACAAGTTGAATACTATGGCTGGGCAGGAATAATTGCTTCTGATATGGAGAAACCAGCTGAATTTACATAGAGATGGCAGTCCAAGTACTTTGCCTTAAGGGTGAGTAGCCTTTTTTTTTTTTTTCTTTGGTGGGGGTTGTGCCAGGGATTGAACTCAGGGGCCTCTAACCACTGAGCCACATCCCCAGCCCTCTTCTGTATTGTATTTAGAGACAGGGTCTCACTGAGTTGCTTAGCACCTCGCTTTTGCTGAAGTTGGCTTTGAACTTCTGATCTTCCTGTCTCAGTCCCTCAAGCCACTGGGATTACAGGTGTGTGCCACTGTGCCCTGCTTGTGAGTAGGCTTTTAAGACTGAGAATTCCAAGGACATTTCAGGCAAACAAAAGCCCTGTTAATTCTAACGGAACACTCCTGCCAACTGACCTAAATGCCATCATCCAGTTCCTTGGCATCCTAAGAAGAGGCTACAATTATGTAAATGCAATACCCAACATGTAACCAGTGAATCTCCCTGTATGTCTTCCTACTTGAGCTTATAGTCCCAACTACCCAATTGAGTAAGGGCTCCTGGCAAACACAGAAGTATGAGGTGATAGTAACTGGGACAAGTGACTCATCAATTCAAAGCAATATGTCCTGAAATGAGCATCACAATCTACTTTATGTATGTCATGTAGCAGGACCACACCACAGCCTAAACAAATCCCTACCTCTGCTGCCTCAGTGGGCCAGGTATGTAGTAATATAGATTCAATTTGCATCATACTTCTGGACTCAAACTAAATTTCATCAACAGCTCTTTATCTATATATTTCCATTCCATCAATGGTGAAAAAGTAGGCAAGGGATTTAGAAAATTGAAATCAGAACAATACATATTTACAGATCACCAGCTGAGTCTCCAGCTATCAGTTTACCTGTGTCAGACCACATTCCTTAATGAAAAGGACTTTCTATACATTAATCTTCTAGGCTAATAACAAACATGACCAATGCTTTCAGAGACCCATGCTTAGCTGAACAGCTAATTCAAGCTCCCTGTTCTACTTCACTTTGATCTTTTTTTCTGGGAGTGGATGGGGTGGTTTACTAGGGATTGAACCCAGGGGCACTTTGCCACTGAACTATATCCCCATACCTTTTTATACTTTTTTAAATTTTGAGACAGAGTCTTGCTAAATTGCTGAGACTGGCTAAAACCTGTGATCCTCCTGCCTCAGTCTCCCAAGTTGCTGGGATTATAGGCATGCACCACTGTGTCCAGCCTTCCTGATCTTCTATTGTTAATCTTAGTCTCAGTCCTGCTCCTTGCCTTGTGTCTGTGTTATCCCCCTCCCCTACTCAGCTGTTTCTGGTCCCCTTCACCCACTACTCCTGACCAAAGTTACTTATAAGGTAAGAGCTAGGTATTTTATCTCTGTGGAAAAACACTACCTAAATACAAGCCTTAAAAGACAGCTGTAGCATAGTCAAGTTTTATGCGTAGGATATAAAGTCCTAATGAGTGACAGAAAAAGTGTACTGGTTACCTTCATGGCAAATTTAAACTCTTTAGAGAAAACACTGTGCCCACTTGGGGAAACAGGGCAGGCATGTCTTCCTCTGGCTGAACCAGAACTCAACCTTGGCAATAAGGTGGGTAGATCTTATCAGATGAGGGTATCTATAGCTTTGAACCAGGAAGGATTTAAACATAGGCATCATCTAACCCTTAGATTGAGCAACAGAGAGGGCATACTGATTTGCAATTTAAATAGCACACCCATCTATTTGGCAAACTTTCTCTTCTCTTCATCTTCCACCTTCAAAAAAATCTGGTTTTAGTGGTCAATAGGCTCAGTGTAGGATGGAACAATGAATAAAATCAAATAACAAAATGCAAATCAAATACTCTGTCATCCTAATCTAGGAACAGAAAACTTCTCTTATGAGAAGCCAAACAGTGTCCCTATGCATAATTACCTCATTTCCAACAAACACATCTGAAATTTCAAGAATTCTTTTTTTTTTTTTTTTTTTTTTGGCGGTGCTGGGGATTGAACCCAGGGCCTTATGCTTGCAAGGCACGCACTCTACCAACTGAGCTATAGAATTCTATGTGTAGCCAATATAAGGAAAGGCTTTGTCTCTTGAATTCTTAAAGAACAACTAAAAAGGATGAGTGTGAATATTCACATATAAAAGAGGACATACAATGGTGGCAATGATGATGGAGAAAGTAATTTTGATGTTAGCATCCAACATTGTACTTACCACGTGCAAGGCACTATGCAAACCACTGTATTTGCATTATCTCACTGAATTCTCACAACTCTATGAAGGACTATTATTATGCCCATTTTGCAGAAGATGCAAGTGAGCTGAGGAACTTCAGTAACTGGCTTAAAATCACACAGCTGATATGTGGTAGAGACAAGGTTTAAACTGTAACCACTGCATAAAGTATTCCACACACAGCAGTAGAGCCTTTGAAAGCAGAACAAGAAAGAACTTTGACATCAAAGAACAATTTTTCAATCTCTGGAGATACTATTCAGAGGGAAGACAGAAATGTAAATGATTTTTACCACCCCTCAATTGAATCACAAAAATATTCTTACTTCCATCTCATCCAAATCATTTTAAAGTTGCTTTTACTAAATTATCATTTTGTCTTTTTCATCATTTCTCCCCTAATGTTCTCCATGGTGTTTCATCTCTGATTTCTCAACTTTTATAGGTCTGGGAAATGTATCACCAGATATACTTCATAAAACCAGGTGACAAAGTGACTACCTGATTACTTAGGGTGTGAGCTATGACAGGGAGCCTTGGTACAGTCCTGATCTCTGGAATGAAACTAATTTCTATTTTTAATTAGTCTATCTTATAGAAAGGCCACAAAATGTTATAACCTCTAGGTTCTAGCTACTGCCTAACTATGTCAGAAGTTCCAGAACTGAGGGATACTATTTTCCCATCCAAACCTGCTATTATTTGGGGGAATGGAGAGAGAGACAGTTATAATGTTAATTTTAGGCTTAAGTTTTTTAAAATTGTTTTTTTATAGTTATACATGACAGTAGAATCCATTTTGATTTAATTATATAAGCATGGAATATATACTATTCTAATTAGGACCCCATTCTTGTGTATTTACACCATGGTGGGATTCACTGTGGTGTATCCATATATGTACATAGGAAGATTGTCAGATTCATTGAGACCTGGCTTAAGTTTTTTTTGAAGGAAATCACTTAAAAAATTCAAACCCACACAAAATAAAGTGAATAGTGTCCCCACAACTTTGCCATCAGAATTTATTATTATTAAACTTTTGCTACAACTTACTACATATCTTTTTTTGTTCCATTTTATTGATGTGAATCTCAAGACATAATTTTATTCCAGTTCTATATACTTAAATATCTATCTTTGTAAAGATCTTTTCTTATATATAACTGCAATGCCATCACTATAACTAACAAAATGAACAATGTAGACACTACTCAAATTTCCCTGATTGCTTCAAAGTTACCTTTTTTAGACTGTTCACATCAGGATCCAAACAAGGTCCATATGTGACATGTGGTGGTCATTATCTCTGTAAATCTGTTTTAATCTAGAACCATCTCCCCATTTATAAAATTCAAGTCATTAGCCTGCTGAAGAAACTGTCAGTTTTCCATGTTTGGGATTTCTATATCTTTATGGTATAGATGGAATCCTTAAGGCAGCTCTTCTCTTTACATATTGTCAACACCCAGACCAGAAAATGATTTGAGTGAATATTTTCTCAATCCCCTCAAAGATGGCACATAACTAGTGCCATTCTAGAGGAACAGAAGAAAAGTTACTTTACTATATACAATGGATTCCCTAGAGCATTAGGGCTTAATTCTCTCCCAGGATCAAGATGAGAAAGGCTAAAGGCTTGATTACATTCAGTTACAAACATTTTTCAGCAAAAATATGTCTTTGAAGGTATTGCATGATTCACATTGTATCATGTCAGGAGGCACACAAAGTCCGCTTCTCTCTTTCAGAGATGCTACAATGGATTGCTGGGTTCCAGTGATTTCCTAGTCTAATAAGATCACCTATTAATGATCACTGTATATGTATGAGCCTGGGGGGTGGACCTAGGGAAAGAATAAGGAATAATTTCTAGTCAGGATGATCTCATCCTGAGGCTTGGAAGGGGTGACTCACGTGGTACAAAACTAAACTGCCTTAATTAAAAAGAATTAATTTTTCTCTTTGGCATACCCCTCTGATAATGGTCAGCAATACTGAGCAGACCAGAGATGAATCATTCATTTCCACTTTAAGTTAGATTTTAAAAATATGAACTGACATATTTAAAGTCTGTTCACCAGCCGAAAGGTTCAGGTTACCTATAGAATATTTGTTTTTGTCTTCCTCTATATCACTTCCAAATCTCTCAAATGCTTTTTGTCTGAGAAGAATGAAAAAATGCTTATGATCAGACACAAAGTTATGTTTACTACTCTTAAGAAAGGAACTACAGGAAATACTCTACTCTCAAAGCAGAATATAAGTAAACATAGAAAAATAATATATGCTACTTTATTTTATCTCAACTGGTTAGAAAATATGAAAGCAGCAGTTTCTATGCTTAGTGTGTAGTCAATAAAGTTGTTGACAATCCTTTTCCTGCCCATCATAAAAGAGCTAAACAGGTAAGGGTGAGGCCTAGATAATTAAGTAATATACTGAAACAAGGCAAGGGAGCGGACGTAGAAGTTTCCTAAATCAAAGCAACTAGAACAAGCTGATTCAGGTTGGACTAGCTAGGAGAAAATGTCATGTTTTTGATAGTTGTTATTACAGGAAAACGGGTACATGAACATCTCCTGTTACTACCATATTATTGAATTTGCCTCTATCACATACATGGTTTCATCTCTTGGAATGGAATTTGGAAATTAGTTTTCTGGATAAGAAGATAGAGTTACATTTCCATGGGGATATTTCTCTCTTGCTGGATTCATATATTCCTATATTCTCTCATGCTCTTCTGCTCTGTCTTCCTTTCCACTTTCTCCGATAGAACCTGCCTCTACTCTTCAGCATCATTGTTGAAGATGAATGACAGTAGAGAAGAACGAACCTGTTCTACTCTTTTATCACAATCCACAAATAAAACCTACTTGTAGTCCATACTTCAAAAAGATGAGCAAATGAACTGGAAAAAACTTAGCATGAGGTCAAAAGTCTAAAACATAGCTAATAAATTCACAGGATGTCAGAACTTTATGGGAAATGGAGGTCACTTAGGATAAGCCTCTTATTTTATAGAAGAGAAACTGTTGCCGAAAGAAATTATTTGCCCCAAATCACAGTGGTAATGAGTGAATGGAAAACAAAGCAAAATTATTTCTAATGACTTTTCTGAGTATTATAAACATCAGGTGAAACTACTAATCGTGCAACATGTAGAATTTTTGAAGACAAATTTGTTCATAGTAACCAACAGAATCATGTAGAATACTTAACTGTATAATGCTTCCTAAAAATTGTCTTTGTCCTTGACAGATCATATCTACAGAGTGTTAGGGAAGGCTCTAGGAAAGAGGCTTGTAATCATGTTGACTACTGTGCCCCTATTACATGTATTAATGACTGGGAGGGTCCACAGGCAAGGCAGCTCTGTATGTGAACCTAGAGTCCAGATCCTGGTAGGAATTGAGCTGTGTTCAAGTATTTATTTAAAACAAAAGAATCATGTCTCCCATTTGTACTTAAGCACTATCTCCTCTTTTCACACAGCTAAATATTTGTAATTATGTTCCACATTGGGCATTCTGTAAACAATATAACAAGACATGGGGGAAAAACAACATAACAAGACATGGGGGAAGAAAGACAAATTTGTTCTTTCATTTAAGTAAAATAAGTAGTATGTCATACAGCTATAAGTATCACAAAGAAAAAGTAAGGAAAGGGAATAGGAAGTACTTGTATATAGGAGGTGAATGGAAAGGCTGCATTTTAAAACAGGATGGTCCAAGGAGGCCTTCTGATAAAGTGCATTCAAGCAAAAACTTGAAGAAAGAAGGAGGTAGGCCAAACATTATCTCTGGGAGAAGCATCTTTAGGCATAGCAAACAACAAATGGGAAATCCTTGAGGCAAAAGTGTCCCTAGATGTGACAGAGCAGGGTGAACAAGGAGGAAAGCAGTAGGAGACAAGGTCTCAGGAGTACTCAGGATTAAACTTTGTAGGGCTTTGTGTGACACTGTAAAGACTCCAGTTTTTTTCTTAGTAAAGTGAGTAGCAAAAGGAGCCTTTAAGCAGAGGAGTGGCATGATCTTATTTATTTTGAAAGAACTGCTCTGGCTGCTGTGCTTTGAACAATCTATATGGGGCAAGTATAGAAACAAGAAAATCAACTATGAGGCTCCTGCAATTACTCAGGTGAGACGCAATGATGACTTAGACCAAAGTTGTAGTTGGGCAAGCACCAAAAGTTGTATTTTGAGTGTTTTCAAGACAGAGTCAATAAGGACTGGATGTGAGTTGCATAAGAACGTCAAGAGTACAGGCTGAATTCATACTTTTTTGGCCAAAAGAAATACAGGATGAAGTTATCATTTATTGAGATGGAAAGACTACAGTAAGAAATATTTTTTGTTAATTCATTTGATTGATGCCATGTGTGTAAAGGGTGGAGGTTGGTTTTTGATAAACTAAGTTTAGCTGCTGTATTGAGAAAATGTGTAAATAGGCAAGCAGGAAGATTACTTAGAAAATTCTTACAATAACCCATGAGAGAAATGATGGTGGTTTGGCATCTGTCAGAAGGAATAATGTGAACTTCAGATATACTCTGAAGATATTGCTGACATAATTTGTTGATGGAGTGATGAAGGAGGAAGGAAAGAAAAAGAGGGAAGTGAATGATTCCCACAAGGTTTGAGGCCTCAATAACTAGAAGGATAAAATTGCTAGTTACTTATTTAGGAGACTGTTAGGAAGAACAAATCTGAGGGAAACCAACCATGTGGAAATATCAACTAGGTAGTAAGAACTACGAATCTGGATTTAGGAGATAGGTCAGGTCCAGAGAAATAAATTTCAGAGTTATTAGTATATAGATGATATTTAAGACTATAAGACTATAGGACTAGAAAAGATGACCAGAAAAGCAAAGGAAAAGAAAGACAGAAAAGAAGTTCAAGGACTAACCCCTGAGACACTCTAATATTAAGAGATAGGAAATGGAGGGAAAAAAACAGGAAACTAAAAAGCAATGCCCAGTTGAATCTGGAAAAAAAGCCAAAAGTTTTGTTGGTATAGAAGATAGGTGATAAAGTATGCACTAAAAAAAAGATGCATTAAGTAGGTATGATTCTGTTGAAAGTTAGATGAAGCCTGAAAAATGACCACTGGATTTAGCAATGTGGAAGTCACTGGTGACTTTGAAAAGAGTATTTTCACTACAGAGATAAAGGTTAATAGTCTTAACAAAATGTATTCAAGACAGAATGTGAGGAGAATAGGAGCAGTGAGTATAGACACTCAAGGAGTTTTGTTATAACAGCAAGCAGGGAAGTGTGGTGGTAGTTCTGAAAGGGGTTGTGGGGTAAAGAAATATAGAGTTTTTTCCTCTCTTAGTTGGCTGGTTTTCAAGATGGAAGAAATTACAATGGTCTTTTGCACTGACAGAAATATTCTAATAGGGAAAAATTAATGACACACACAAAAAAGAAGAAATGTTGAGGCAATGTCCTTGAATAGGTAGGAACTGGATCTAGTCACAAGTTAGAGCAGACCTAAGGTTGAAGAACAAAAAACTCCCCCACATTAACAGGACTGAATACATGCAACTAGGTGGGTAGATAAATATGATGGCGAGAGCTTGTGGAAATTCTTTTTACTACTTGTTTTTTCAATGATAGAGAAAGAAAGCATCATTACCAATTGAGAGTGAGGATGAGGGAAAGTCTACAGGAAATTTGAGGAAAACAAAGAAAAGCAATAGTTATCTAGTCAAGTGTTTATTCTTATTCAATAATTTTCCAGTTAAAATGCCTATTTACTCCATTTCTATTCATTTATTTATTTTTGTGGTTCTAGGGATCAAACCCAGGGCCTCCCACATGCTAAGCAAGCACTCTACATCCCCTGCCCTACTCTATTTTAAGTTCTAGGCTCAAATTTAATCCTCTTCCCCTCACTCTCAACTTCTTCCCCAGAAATCAAAATCTCTCTCTTTTAGGCTCAGTTCTTATCCTTAGGCCTCTTCTTCCTCAGAGGACCTGCTAATCTAGTAAACTCGTACAATTTGTCCTTATAATTCTGGTTTCATACACTTGTAAATTCAGGAAAACTCTTAAACTCCAGGCTCCTTTTCAAAGCACATTCATCTAACCCAAATAGGATTCACCATTCCACCATAAATACAGGGTGTCAAGAGACTTTTACTCTTTAGTAAATGCTAGCTAACCAGCATTGTCTAACCATGTAAAGACAAATCATTAGGTACTGTCTATATATGACCAAATTACAATTCAAGAACACACTCATTCCAGGTTGAAATTTGTATTCAGAGACTGAACCTAGAAGACTTAGAACTTTCCTAAATCCTCTCTGATCTCATCATCACTCTACAATTAACTTGACATCAGACAAGTTGCTTCATCTGTTTCAGAAAATCAAACTAAACAAGAAAAAACTTGTGAAAGACTAAAGAAACAAATAAAGCTAATACAACTCATCCTAGGAGAGCAAAGTTGATTTAACATCTGAAAACCAATTAATACATCATCTTATAGGAAAAGAAACAAAGAACACACAACAATCATAAATGCAGAATAAACATTTGGCAAAATCTAATACCTTTCCAGGATAAAAAACACTCAATAAACTAGGAATAGAAGAGAGCTTCATTAAGCTGATAAACAGCATAAAAACTGAATGTTTTCCCCTTAAAAATCAGAAATAAGAAAGCATATCCACCCTACCATGTCTACACAACCTTATACTGGATGTTCTAGCCAAGGTAATTAGGTAAGAAAAAGACCTAGAAGGTTGAGTTGAAAGAAAATTAAATTATCTCTATTTGAAGATGAAAAGATCTTACACACAAAAACGTGCTAATGGATCATCTAAAAATATTAGAATAAATGCAAAAATCAACTGTATCTCTATACACTTGTGACAAATGCTCTGATAATGAAATTAAGAAAACAATTCCACTTATGAATAGTATCAATAAAATACTTAGAAATGAATGCACAAAGTAAGTGCAAATTTGTGTTCTGAAAATTGTAAAACGAATGAAATTAGAGAAGACTTAAACAAATGAGATGACATCTCATGTTCATGGATCAGATGGCAGTAGTCCCCAAATTCATCAATAAATTTAATGAACACCTATCAGAATCCTAGCCGGCTTTTTGGTGTGAAGGTGAACTTAAAATTCATATGAAAATGCAAGGGACTCAGAAGAGTAAAACAATCTCAAAAGAACCAGAACAATGCTGTAGGACTCAAACTTGCCAATTTCAAAAGTTACCACAAAGCTACAGTGCTCAAGAGAGATTGTACTAGCATTTGGATAGACATATAGATCAATGGAACAGAACTGAGGAGTTCAGAAATAAACACTCGCCAAGAGCAGAGGTGCAGGCCCATAATCATAGTGGCTGGGGAGGCTGAGGCAGGAGGATCATGAGTTTAAAGCCAGTCTTGGCAAAAAGCAAGGCACTAAGCAACTCAGTAAGACCCTCTCTCTAAATAAAATACAAAATAGGGCTGGGGATGTCGCTCAGTGGTCGAGTGCCCCTGAGTTCAATCCCCAGTACTGCCCCCCGCAAAAGAAATAAACACTCATATTTATGGCTAATTCAATGCCTGAACCGAGAGTTCAGAAATATATTCTTACTTGTGGCCAATTCAATGTCTTTTTAAAAAATGATGCTGAGACACTGGTTATCCACATATAAAAGAATAAAGTTCGCCCCCTACCTAACACCATACACAAAAATTAACTCAAAATGGATAACAGGCTAAATATAATAACAGTGCTAAGACTCTTAGAAGAACACACAGGAGTAAATCTTTGTGACCCTGGATGATATAATGGTTTCTTAAGATTACAACAAAAGCACAAACCACAAAAGAAAAAGTAGATAAATTAGACTGCATCAAAACTAAAAAGTAAGTGCTGCTTTAGGAAACCATCAAGAAAGTGAAAAGACAATATCCAGAATGAGAGAAAGCAACCATATATCAGATGAAGAAGTTACATGCAGAATATATGAAAAACTCCTGTAACTCATCAATTAAAAAAAAAAAAAAAACAAACAACCCAACTATGAAATGGGTGAAGGATCTCCAAAAGGGATATAACAAATGGCACATAAAAAATAAAAAATTACACAACATCAACAGCTATCAGGAAAATGCAAATTAAAGCCAAAATGAGATACCACTATATAACCAGTAGGATGGTTATAGTCAAAGAGAAAAGTAAGGACAAGTGTTGAAGATGTGAAGAAATCTGAGCCCTTATACACTATTGGTGGGAATGTAAAATGGTACAGTCACTTTAGAAAACAGTTTGCAGTTTCACAAAAGGTTGAACATGAGTGACCATATGACCCAGAAATTCTGCTGGGCATACACCCAGGAAAAATGTAAACATATATCTACAGAAAAACCTGTAAACAACTGTCCAAAGCAGTATTCATAATAAGCCAAGAAAGAAGTAGAAACAATCCAAATGTTCATCAATTGATGGATAAATAAAAAGTGTTTATCCATAGAAAGGAAAATTATTCAGCAATAAAAAGCAGTAAAGCATGCTGATATGTGCTACAACATGGGTGAATCTTGAAAACATCAGCCTAAATGAAAAAAATCCAGTCACAAAAGATCACGTATTTATTTTATAATAAAGTTGATAATAGGCCAATCTATAAGATAGAAAACAGATTAGTGGCTGCCTATGATTGGAAAGGATTTGGGGATGGGGGTAATGGCAAGTGACTTCTAATGAGTATGAAGGATGCTTTTTCTATTTTTAATTAAAAAATTTTCAGCTGGGGTAAAAAACACAATCTAAAATTAACCGTTGTAACCATTTTTAAGTTCAGTGGTGTTAAGTATGTTAACACTGTTATGAAACAAATTTCTAGAACTTTCATCCAGCAAAACAAACTAAATTACCCACTAAAATGAAAACTTCTTATTTGCTCCTAACCCCAGCTCCTGGCAACCACTATTTTAATTTGTCTCTATGAATCTGACTACTTTAGGGACCTCAAATAAGTGGAATCATAGTATTTGTCTTTTTGTGACAGCTTTATTATACTTAGCACAATACTGCAATATGTGATAGGATTTTCTTCCTTTTTAAGTCTGTTGTTAAATACATGCCACTTTTGTTTATCCATTCATCCACTGATAGACACTTACTTAGGATGCTTCTACCTATTGGCTACTGTAAATAATGCTACTATTAAGATGGGTGTGCAAATATCTATTTCAGATTTTCCTTTTAATTCTTTTGTATGTATACCCAGAAGTGAGATTGCTAGATCATAGGGGTTTTTAAGTGATAATAATGTTCTAAAGTTTAATACTGTGGTGGTTGTACAGCCCTGTGAGTACACTAAAAATTACTGAAGTACACTTTAAATATGTGAATTATGTATGATATATGAATTACATTTCAACAGAGCTGTTAAAAAAATACAACTATTAAAGGCTTAATCAAGCCAGATGCAGTGGCACATGCCTATTATCCCAGTGGTTTGGGAGGCTGAGGCAGGAGGATCTGAAGTTCAAGACGAGCCTCAGGAACTTAGCAAGGCCCTAAGCAACTTAACAAGATTCTGTCTCAAAATAAAAAACAAAAAGGGTTGGTTAAGTGCCCCTGGGTTAAATCCCCAGTACTCCAAAAAGAAAGGGGGAAAAAAAAAGGCTGAATCAAGCATGTAATTACTTCAAGGATTTTGACTGAACTGGATAATTAATCTGGTTAAACAACCAGTCAGTCCTGTCGCTCAGGTAATTTTAACTCTTATTTACAATGGCCTGGATAGAATATAGGGCATTTTTGGAAATAATAAGTATTTCTTCAACACTATACAACAGAGAAAGCAGGAAAAATAAACTTTTTATTAAGATTATTAAACATTCTCATATTTTGTGTCAAGAAATAGTATGAAAAAATAACAAATGCATAAAACTATGACATTTTTATTTGGTTTGCCTAGGCATATCATTTACCAGATATTTGAAGATAGGAAAATAAGGCAGGATTGAATTTAGTTTATTTGACTTTTTTTTGCAATACAAAATATAACTAAAAAAGCCCTATATCTAATGTCACTGAATGGGAAAAGAGGCAATAATTTAAAACAAAAACCAGGAGAGAGAAAATTCTGAGAAGAAAATGTGCATGCAATTCAGATTATTCTCATTTCTAATTGCTATATACAACTAGAAAAGCTAATGGCTATATAGATGCTCAGAAACCCATTTCATTCTTTTCTGCCTCATTCAGACATTTTCAATAGTGTTAAGTCTCAAAGGCACATTTTTGGAAAGATCATAAATAAGATAATCCCAAAGATTTCTCACAAGCTCCTCTGATCAGAGCAGAGCAAATGAAGAGACCTTCCTTGTCTGATCTTTTTTTTAAAAAAGAGTTTCCCTATGGCTCACACCAAAGAAGAGACAAGTTTGGAAGTCAACTTTCAATCTTGGTCCCAAGGCAGAGATCTAATTGCAGAGATACTTATTATGTAGAACAGTATTTCTTTCCAGATAATACATCTGACACAATTTAACAGTTTTTTCTAAACAATATCTCAGGGTTAATTTTAAATGAAGATTGAAATACTACCAGTTGATTTAGCTGATTTCAGATTCACATTACAGATTTTTCAAAGTCCGTTTGTGTGCAGAAGCAAAATTTTGAATGGCACTTCGAAGAGTTGAGTTTCCCTGGGAGATATCAGAGGAACTGATGACTGAATGCAATGCCCGATGATATGCTACAATAAAGGTGTGCACATAGTGAATAAAGTTAGATTTAAACAACTGTCCCACCCTCTTTCCTATTTCCTCTCTACCCAGAGTCTCATAAGAATTAATTTTAATCACTGAATAAATATTAATATTAATATACATATTAAAAATATTTAAATATTTTTGAGTACTTAATGCATGGTGAGAACAGAAAATAGAGCTGATGAACACAAAAATAACTAAATAGCAGTGTAATATTTCTAAACCAGAGGAATATCAAATGTCATTACAAATAAAAGTAGAAATAAAAGAATAGCTTTCAAGGGAGGACTGAAAGATTTCCAGAAGTGGTACCACTTAAGATGGGTCTTGAAGGATCAACAGGAGTAAAGAACAGAAGGCATCATTGGTAGAGAACTGAATGTATGCAGTGTAAAAGGTATAAAAATATATGATATTGGAAATAGCAAATAAGAGTGTGGCCTGAGGCCAGAGAGAAAAATATGCAAAATATGCCATGCATTTTATATTGTCGTGGGAGCCCTAGAGGTTTCAGAATAGGGAATGCATTATCAGATCTGTGTTTTAAAAAATGTAACTAAGCAGACTGATAAGAAACTCTTATCACTAATGAGACACACTAGGATTACAAATACTAGCAGTATTTTTAGTTCATATGTGAGATCTCCATAATCTCTGCACTATGTAAAACAATATATTTAAGGATGGACAAAAAACAGAAACACTAGTGTTATAGGAAGTACGCTATTTTATCTAACTGGGACTCTTGTTAGAAGAGTCCATTTTCTGAAATTCAACAGAACAGAGTTCTAACTTAGTCATAAAACACAAACTCTAATAGTCTTCAGTTAAAGAAGGACCTAGAACTCAAGTCCCCTTCAGGGGAATGAACTGGAAATATTTCCCCACCATAACTGAGAAAAAGAAGATAATAAACTTCACAGAGAAATAAAACTCACTATAATTATTTTCATCACCTCATAACGTTGTTTTGTAAAGGTGTTAAAATGCTCTCAATAAATACCATTTTACCACTATCACTATTTTTATTGTTGTTTTTCTTTAAATCACTACTAGACCCAAACTATTCCTTTAAGAAACTTACCTCTGTGGTTTTTATAGAAAATACAATTGTTGGCACAGGTATCAGGATGAGCATCCCAAAAATCAGGACCACAAAAGCACAGAGGAGGTAAAGTAATATTATACAGCTGCATTTTCTCTTGGACCTGGGCACGTAATGCTTCTACATATCTATAAAACATAGTAGGATTAGGCAAGGTGAACTGAGAAAAAAAAGTAAGCATAAACCCTGATTTTACAACCAGCTTTAAATGTTAAAATTATTTCATATCTCTGTACCTCGATTCTTCCTCTTTATACTGGGAAACAGCACTAGGAAAACTAACTATGCTGCTATCCCCAAGGGGTATTAGCCAATTAAGGGTATTTGGTGAAGTTATGTACCCTAAATAGGGACAAGTATGAGAAAACACTGTCAGTTTTCTTTAATGAAAATGAGAACTTCCCACTAAGTTTCCTCTAGATTCAGAATTTCACATAGAACTTTTCAAATTACCTTATGTGTTCTTTTTCTCTCTGTTGTTGCAGTTTTTCTCTAGTTTCTTTGAGTTCTTCAAGTTGTAACTGGGCTAACATACCAGGCATTTTTTCCCCCGAATATGGTTCTTCATTAAAATTCATTCTTAGGATCTTCTGCTCTTCAGCGTAACGTTGTTGCTCTTTCTTCTTCTTAATTCTGAGAAAAAAATCATAACATGATTCTGAATTTCATAAATTTGTTATTAAAAATTAGCTTCCACATCTAATTAACTCAAGAAACTCACAGAAACCAAAGTCAAGAAATCAGTTTAATAATCAATATCTTCAAAAGACACTGATTTGAGTTTATCCTACAGTCATCTGTACACACACCTTTTCAAAGAGAAATGGAAAGTGGCTATTATTAAAAATTTTTCTGTAAAAATTCTAGCATAAGAGCCCTCTCAAGTTTAAACTCCAAGGAGATAGGACTTTAACTTCTGGCCAAAGTAAAATAACAAGGACTGGGTTTGCCCTCCCACCTTAAATGACCAAAGAAAGTAAGAAAGTAAACAAAGAGGACCTAAAAGTAGAAGAGTGACTATTAGGAATTGAGATACAGGGAAGGTAGAGAGGGGAGCACAAGAAAGGGCAGAAGGGATATTGGACGTGATCAGTGCATGATATATACATGTATGGAAAAGTGAAACTCATTAATTTGAACAGTTAAAACATGTTAATAAAAAATCAATACTGCATTGAGTTGTGGAAATTAAATAACATGATGTTTTTAAAAGTGTTTTTGAAGTTGAAAGCTCTGGAAGAATGGTCCATGAGAATGTTGCCATTATTAGTATAGTGCAACTATGAAAATTCTGTTACAGAAATGGCCAGGTTGGGGGGGCCTGCAGGGAACCAGACAAATATAAGAAACAATGGATTGTAAGATACTAGACATCGTCCAACTAAAAGTAATAGTCCCTGATAGATGGGAGACAAATAAAGAGCCCTAAAACTGCCACACATTTCTGCCTTGAAAGTTTCCAGATAGTGGTACTGGAGAGGAGAATTCAAATGGAGCCTGATAAATTCCCTGAGTTAAGGAGATGGAGCTCAGAGTGCAGACTGAAAAAGACAACTAGGGTTTACAGGACAGAATACCAGGGGGGACAGAGCTGCTCGGAGAAATGCAGAGACAATCTCCTTCTATATACAGCAGAGTACTGGCTAGTGCACGTATATGAGGAAATAACCTGAGGCTAGGGAAAGAACCATCCAAAATAATAATAAGAGAGAACAGTGCCTAGGCTTGGCACAATGCACGGAATCATGCCTGTTCCCACCAGTCAGACTTGAAAAACTCATAATTCAGGAAGATCTCAACTGCAATAATATTTAGTCCTAAATTGAATATTGCTTTAGACCCATGTAACAAATTGTAAAAGTGAGTCCTCAAAGTAGTGTAACACCTCAAAACAAAACTCAAGAAAATTTATAGGAACAGAAAGATAGCCAGTGCTATTGTTTGGATCCAGCATGTTCCCCATAGACCCAACATGTTACGGTTTGGTTCCCAGCTTGGTCCTATTGGAAGGTGACAGACGCTTGAGGAGATGAGGTCTATTAGGAGGTCCTTAGGTCTTTGGGGGCAAGTTCTGAAGGGGACTGTGAGACCCTAACCCCTTCCCCATTTTCTCTTTTAACTCTCTGAGTATAAGGTAAGCAATTTCACTCCCCCCATATGCCTTCTGCCATAATGTGGTGCTTTACCACAGGCCCAAAGCAGCAGGGCCAACCAATCATGTTCTAGAGTCTCTGAATCCATAAGCCAAAATAAATCTTTTCTCTTTGTAAGTACATTATCTCAGTTATTTTATATAGCAACAGAAAGTTGACTAACACATCTAGCAAGCAACAAGGTAAAATTCATAATGTCATATATCCAATCAATGATCCAGGCATACAAAAAGGAAGAAAAACACAACTTAAAATAAGAAAAATAATCAGGCTGGGGATATAGATCAGGTGGTAGAGTGCTTGCCTCACATGCATAAGGCCTGGGTTCAATCCCCAGCACCACAAAAAAAAAAAAAAAAAAAAGGAAAAGAAAAATCATCAATCAACGAAAAGATGCTCAATATCACCAATTATCAAGAAAATGCAAACCAAAGTCATAATGAAATTATCAGTGCCTATGCAACATCATGGCTACTATCAAAACAAATAAGTATGGTGGCACACACCTGTAATCCCAGCTATTCAGGAGGCTGGGACAGGAGAACTCCAAATTTAAGGCCAACTAGGGTACCCTAGTGAGAACCTGTCTCAAAAGATAAAAAGAGCAGGATATGCCCTAGTGGTAGATCACCCCTGGGGGTTTGATCCCCAGTCAGTCACACTCACACACTCTCTCTCTCTCTCTCTCTCTCTCTCTCTCTCACACACACACACACACACAGAGAGAGAAAAGAAAAAGAAAAAAAAAAAGAAAAAAGAAAAGAAACAAAAATGAGGACATGAGTGATTGGAACCCTTGTGCACTGCTGGGATTATAAAGTAGTATAAAAACAACCATATGATCCAGTAGTCTCACTTTTGTGTATGTATCCAAAAGAATTAAAGAATTAAAAGGAGTGTCTCAAAAACATTCATTCAAACTTTCACTTCCAGAGAAGCATGAATTCATAATAGCCAAGAGGTAGACAAAACCCAAACGTCTGTTGACAGATCAATGGACAAACAAATTGTGATATATAGATATAATGGAATATTATTCAGCCTCTAAAAAAAGAAGCAAATCTTATCATATGCAACACCATGGATGAATTTTAAGAATAATATGCTAAGTGAAACAAGTCAGTCACAAAAAGACAAATAATGTATGATGCCATTTATAGGAAGGTCTAAAGTTGTCAAATTCATAGACACACAAAACAGAATGGTGGTTACTGGGGGCTGAGGAAAAGGAGAAAAGAGAAGTTGTTTAAAGGGAACAGATTTAAAATCTGCAGGATCTGGAGATTTGTTCCATAATAGTTTAAGTATACTTAACATTCCTGAACTTGCTGCACCCTCTTCAATTCCCCTCAGTGCTTGACAAGGATTCCACTGAGTAATAAGATGTTTGCAAGGTCTCATCTTCCTGGGAATTGGGGCCGCTGTTTCCTGTTGTCTTGTTTAATTTGCCTATGCTTGGGAATAATATTATATTGGATTTCTGGGAATTCTAGGGTCTTAGGGGATTTAGAACACAAGAATCAAACAGCTAATCATACTGGATATAACCAAGAAAGGCCCTTGTTCTGGGGTGATAAAAGTATAACTTGGAAAGAATGCTATGCTCAATTCCAGCAACTTATGCTAAATGGCACTGTGCATGGTGACTACTCCCAGATGACCTAGGGCAGAAAAACACGTTGTTCCCACCTTAACTCCAGACAAATAAAGTCACAAAGTTGTTAAGGCTAGAAAAATAGTCCCAACAATTCAGACATCATTTGGTCATGCTTATTTGGTTAATGGAAAACTATGGTATCCTCCTAGGAAACCAGCTTCTGGTTCCTTAGATTTAGACCCCCTTTATCTCCCACTGGCAGAATACACCTTGGTTGGCATCAAGTATATTATAATGAAAATGTACATGGAAAGCTCATGTAAAACGCTGGTGTTTGCTTAGTTGCTCTGAACAGCTTTCTTGGGCAGGACCGGCTAATGCTTACTGGGCAAAAGTAGGATGTGTACTGCTCCTAATTGGTAAAGCAGCTCAGTTATTCAATGATCCAGAGAAAGCTCAGAAAGAAACTCCCTATTGTTCCTGTTAATTTAGTTATTAATCACATAGTGTAAGCATATATGTTGTTCATAGAAATGACTTCTGTGCACGATGTTTCTAGTAATATAGAAAGTAAAATTAGTTTAAGATTATATAGAAGAATACTCAAAAATATTCTGAAGAGTTGATAATATTTAATCTGCTAATATGTTTTGCCTATCGTCTTGTAGTTTGCGTTAGTTTCCTTTTGTGTGGCCTCAAGATATTGTACTCAAGCTAGAAGTTAACATATAAAAATGGTGTGTGGGAAAAATAAAGTTAGAACAGAACTTAGCCTCAGATCACTGAGTCTGTGTTGCTTTGTTCTCCACCTCACCGACGCCATCCCATTCACCAGAGAGCACCACGACCCTTTGTGCTAGGGCTAGACCCCGGCATGAACTGTATGGTTAAAAATGGTTAAGATGGTAAATTTTATTTTGTGGGTTTTTTTTTACTGTAATTTAAAAAATGTGTCACATAAAGAAATTAGTCCAGCTATGGCCCAGGATATCCTACTTACAATCAGAATATGTTCTGAGTCACTTAGAAGGCCAAAAGAGGTACCCCCGGGAACCCATTAGCCTGGCCATAGCTCTGTTACTAGGAGTAGTTAAAGAAACCATGGAGAAGGTAACAGAAAGATTAGCCAAACGGCAGAAAGAATTTGAGGCACAACAAGGATGGTTTGAGCAATGGTTTAATAAATCACCCTGGTTGACTACCTTGCTATCTACTATAGCTGGCCCTCTGATAATTTTAATACTAATTTTCACCTTTGGGCCCTGCATCTTGAACAGATTAGTGCAGTTTATGAAGGACCGACTTTCTACAATCCAGACTATGGTCCTTACTCAACAGTACCAAATGATTGAGCGGACTGATGAGTACTCTCCGTAGCCAGGGCAGAATAGACAAATGGATATAGGATTCTATCCATGATATAGAAAAAGGGGGGAATGAAAGACCCCAACTCTATGTCCACCCCCCCCATAGGAAGGGAACAAATTCCGGGAACTACAAACCCATGACATAGGTCACTCCACCCAACCCCAACCCCCCCTAGGGAGGTTTTGGGATCTGGTCTCCGGAACTGGTTTTAGGAACTGGTTTCGAGAGCCGCCCGGAGGTTGATAAACTTAAATTGATAAACAGGTTAAGAAACCACAGGACAATTGAAAAAGTATAGGTCACCTTGTCCTAGCACAAATCATGATTGTTCCGGGAGTTAAAATGTAAACCTATGTGCTGTATTCAAAATATCCAATAAGAAACCTGTCGCTTACCGCGCGCGTGAAACCTGCCCTTTTACCCTATAAAAACCCTGTACCCCAAAGCCCGGTGTGCCAGTTCACCGAAGCTACGGCTGAGGTTTCGCTGTGCACCCGCAGGCGCCTGTGTACCAATAAACACCTCCTGCTTTTGCAGCCAAAAAAGAAAAAAAAAGAAATGAGTAAGTAAAGTTTTTAAAGATGAAATAAGTTGTTTTCAGACCTAAAATTTGAAATAAATTTCATCTCCAGTAGACCCACAACTATAAGAAATGTTAAAAGACATCCTTCAGGAAGAAGAAAAAGATACTCTGGGTTTATATATTTATGATATTTCTCATTATTTAAATCTTTTTAATAATTCGCTGCTTAAGACAAAATCATAACAATGCATTTTACATGTAAAAAGTAAAATGCATGACAAGAAGAATATAAAGGATGGAATGGGAAAATGGAAATATACTATTTTAAGAGTTTTATACTATATGTGAAATGGTACAATATCATTTGAAGGCAAACAGTGAAAAGTTGGTCATGTATAGTATAAATCCTAGAATATTTAACAAAATAACAAAGAGTTACAATCCCCACTATAGGAGATCAAACCAAGAGTTACAACAACAAAGGAGATCAAATGGAATCATAAAAATTGAAAAGCAATTCAAAACAAGGCAGAAAAAGAAAATAAAGAACAGGTAAAACAATAGAAAACAAACAGTAAGACAGATGATTACTCAAATCTAACCCTATCAATGATCACATGAAATGTAAAATGGTCTGAACACCTCATTTAAAAGGCAGAGATTGTCACATATGGCAAAAAGACCTGACTACATGTTGTAGACAAAAAATGTGTTATAGATATAAAGGTACAAATAGCTTAAAAGGGTAGAAGAAAAGATACACTATGCACAGAAAAGATACACTAGTTAAAAAGCTATTATTACACACACACCAGTCAAATACATATACATCAGACATGTATATATATACATGTATTATGCATACATACGTATATAAATATGTATGTATATATGTACATGTATGTATATATACTAGAAATGTAGATTTCAGACCAGAGACAACTATCAAGGGTAAAGAAGATTAAATATTGACAAAAGAGACATAATAGCCCCAAACATTTATGTATTTGAAAACAGGGCTTCAAAATAAAGGAAAGACTGACAGAACTATAGGAAGATACAAACAAATTCAGTTACAGGCATAATTTTCAATACCCTTCCCTAAATTATTAATAGAGTAAGTAGGCAGAAAATGATAAGGCTATAGTAAAGATGACCAACATTAATAATGGACATTTATTAAACACTACATACAAATGTAGAGCAGAATATACATTATGCTATTTAAGGCTCTTGAACTTGGAACATTTACCAAGATAGACAATATTCTGGGCCATAAAACAAAAGTCAATAAATTTGAAAGAATTTAACTCATAGTATAATACTCTCTGACCTCAATGGAATTAAATAAGAAATCAATAACAAACAGATTAATGGAAAATCTCCCTGTTTGAATATTAAATAAAAATTCCCATGTGTTTAGAACCTAAACAACATACTCTAAATAACCCATGATCAAAGAAGAAATAAAAAGTAGAAATTAGAAGAAATTTTGAACTAAATGAAAATGAATTTATTTGATGCTGTTTAAGAATAGTTAGTAGACAATTTATAGTACTAATGCTTCTGTTAAAAAAAAAAAAAGAAGGGTCTCAAATAAAAAATTTTAGCCTCTACCTTAAGAAATTTAAAAGAAGAAATCAAGCCCAAAGTAAGAAGAAATAACAGAGATTTGAAACAGAAATTAGTGAAACAGGAAACAGAAAAATGGTAGAAAAAATTAATGAACCCCAAAACTAGTAAGATTAATAAAACTAATAAATCTTGAGCCAGATGGATTATGGAGGGGAGACAAAGTATTAATATCAAAAACAAAAAGTGATATTACTACAAATTCTATGAATATTAAAAGAAGACTAAGGACAATTTTATGATAATAAATTTGTCAACTTAAATGAAATGACAAATTATTTAAAAGACACAAAATACTTAAAAGCTCACTCAAGGAAAAAACTAGATAACACAAATAGCCCTATATTAGTAACTATTGAAACTATAGTTAAGAATTATTCCAGACAATGAGAAGTCCAGAACCAGATGGATTTACTGGCAAATTCTATCAAATGCTTAAGCAAAAATAATACCATTGTATATAAACTCTTCTAATAAAATTGAAGAGAATAATTCTCAATTCATTCTATAAGGCCAGCATTACCCTGAGGCCACAATTTGACAAAGATATTGGACAAAGAAAAGTACCAATTAATATCTTGCAAAACAGATATAAAAATTCTATATGCATATATGACTACACGACTGGACGACTGGTGTGATTCTACATCTTGTACAACCAGAAGAATGAGAAGTTATACTCCATTTATGTCAAAGAGCAGTCTTAAAAAAAAAAAAAAAGTGCAGTCTACTGTCACGT
This sequence comes from Glaucomys volans, assembly GCA_020662805.1. NCBI lineage: Eukaryota > Metazoa > Chordata > Mammalia > Rodentia > Sciuridae > Glaucomys > Glaucomys volans. Next base: position 150,946 of record JAJEJO010003522.1, read on the forward strand.
ATAACTAATTAGAATTAAAAATTGTTTAAAAGGCCAAAAAAATTCTAAACAAAATTTTGGCAAATAAAATCAGACAACATATTAAAAAGGATAATATATTATTATGAAGTAGGGTGGACTCCAGGAACAGAGCTGGTTTCACATTCAAAAGTTAAACAATGTAATTCACCATATTAACAAACTAAAAAAGAAAATATGTAATTACCTCAACAGAAAAAAATTTTACAAAATCCAATAACTTTTTTTTTTTTTTTTTTTTTGGTACAAGGGATTGAACCCAGGGGCATTTTACCACTGAACTACATCCACTTTTTATTTTTTGAGACAGGATATTGCTAAGTTGCTTAGCACCTCACTGAATTGCTGAGGTTGGTCTCAATCTTCCGATCCTCCTGTCTCAGTCTTGAGTTACTAAAATTATAAGTAGGAGCTACTGTGCCATTTGCAACATCCATTTCAAATTAAAAAACAAGACATTCAACAAACTAGGAAGAGATAGGAACTTCCTTAGTTTGATAAAAAGCATTTATTGAAAAACCCACAGCTAATGTCATACTTAACAATAAAAGACTAAATGCTTCCTCTCCAAGATCAGGAACCCTCTACTTTCATCAGTTTTGTTCAACATTGTACTGGAAGTTCTAGCCAGTGCAATCTGACAAGAACTTCCAGTACAATAGAAGTAAAATACATCCAATTTAAAGACAGAGGCAAAAGAGTCTTTATTTGAAGTCGATAACTATGTAAAAATCCAGAGAAATTTATAAGTAAGTTTAATGAGGTCACAGACCATAAGATTGATACCCAAAAATCAATTGTGCTTTTCCACATACTACCAACTATCATAAAGTGAAATTGAAAAACAGTACCATTTAGAATAGATCAAAAATATGAACTACTTAGGGACAGCTCTGACCAAAAGATATGAATTACCTATACACAGAAAACTAAAATATTGCTGAGGAAAATTAGTTATGTAAATAGAGAGATGTAACTAATCATGGGGGTGAAAGACTTACTATTGTTATGATATCAATACTAAAATTTCCCCTCTAGATTGAACACGATCCCAATTAAAAGTCAAGAAGTCTTTCTTATGGAAATTGAAACACTGATTTTAAAAATTCACACGGAAATGCAAAGGGCTTAGAACAACCAAGATAACTGAAAAGAAAAAATTGGAAATCTAATACTGATTTCAAGCATTATTATAGAGCTGCACTAATTGGAACTGCATGGTATTAATGCAAAGAGAGACAAACAGATTGATGGAATAGAAGAGAAAGTCAGAAATACCCCCCCATACACATACAGACAACTCATTTTTCAAACACCTTTACTGAATTATAATTTACATACCATTAATTTCATCACCACTATAATGTACAGGACATTGCCGTCATTCCAAAAGGAAACCTTGTACCAATGAGTAGTCACTTTCTCCACTTCTCCCACAAACCTAAACAACCATTAATCTTTTTGTCTCCATAGATCTGCCTTCACTAGACATTTCATATAAATGGGATTACCCAGTATGTGGTTATCCTTTTGTGACTGGCTTCTTTTATCTGGCATAATGTTTTCAAAGCCTATCCATGTTATAGTAGTACTTCCTTTTTATTGCTGATTGTACACTGTATGACTGTGCTACATGTTATTTTTTCTACTCATCTTTTCAGACATTGTGGATGCTAGTTTTCAAAGTGCCTGTGCTACTGTAATCTCCCACTGGGGATGTATGAGGATTACAATTTCTTCACATCCTGACCAATATTTGCTGTTTTACTTATTATGGCTATTCTAGCGGTTGTGAATTGGTATCTTGTCGTTTTGATTTCCATTCCCAATAACTAATAATGTTGAGTGTATGTTCATGTGTATATTAGCTATTTTTATGTTTTCCTGGGAAAAATATCAATCTAAATCTTTGTCCACTTCTTGTTTTTTTTCAGTGCTGGGGATCAAAAATAGATGTTAGGTAGGCACTCTACTACTGAAGTATATGTCCAGCCCCTTGTCCACTTTTAAATTAGATTAACAGTCCTTTTTATTATTAGCACCTCAAGGTGCTAGGATTTTTAAAAATATATTCTGGATATGTCCCTTATCAGATAAAGATTTAGAAATATTTTCTACCATTTCATAGTTCTTTTCACTTTATTGATGTTTTTATTTTTGATAAAGTCCAACTTATCATTCTTTTTTATTGTTTATTGAACAACCGATTTTTGATAAAAAAGCAATGCAGTAGGAAAAAAAAATAGCCTTTCAACATACAAAAATAACCTTTACACCATGTACAAAAATTAACTCAAACTGGATCACAGTCCTAAATATAAAACTTAAAATGATAATCTTTCTAGAAGAAAACATAGAATAAAATCTTTGTGACCCTGGATTAAGTAAAGATGTGTTAAATATGACACAGACGCATGATCTATAAAAGAACAAACTGAAAAACAGGAATTTATCAAAATTAAAATTTCTACTCATTAAAAGACAATGTTAAGATGAAGAAACAAGCGACAGATTGGGAGAAGATCTTCATGAAGCATATATTTCATAAAGAATTTGAATTCATATTATATTAAAGGACTCTTGAACTCCAACAGTAAGACAACAATCCAATTTAAAATTTGGGTTAAAACAGACCACCAAAAACAACACAGAGATGGCAAATAAATATATGAAAAGAAGTTTAACATCATTCATCATTTGGGAAATGCAAACTAAAACTACAATGAGATATCACTGCACAACCACCTATTCAAATAGCTACAATGAAAAAGACTGACAATGACAAGAGTTGGTGAGAGTGCAAAGAAACTTGAGCCCTAATACACTGCTGGTAGTAATATAAAATGATAAATAAAACTCCTTTGAAAAACAATGTGACAACTTCTTGTAAAACTGAAATACACACCTACCATAAGATCCAGCCATTCTATTCCTAGGAATTTACCCAAGAAAAAAGGTAATTAGACCCACACTAAGACTTGTACACAAATTTCACTGGAGCTTTATTTACAGTAAAAAACCAGAAACAAATCAAATATGCATCAATCTACAAATGAATAAACAAATTGTGGGTATACCCATACAAAAGAATACTCTTCAGCAACAACAAAGAATGAAGTCTTGATAGACAAAACAAAGACAAATCTCAATTGAGTAAAAGGAATGGGCACAAGCATACATACTGTATACACACATATGATAGGCATATCTTGTTTTATTGTGCTTCCCAGCTATCACATTTTTAAAAAATTGAATGTTTGTGACTGCGCTACATCAAGCCAGTCTATCAGTTTCATTTTCCATCAGTACGTGCTTATTTTGTGTGTCACATTTTGGTAATTCTTGCAATATTCCAAACTTTCTTATTACTGTATCTGTTATGGTGCTCTGCGGTCAATGATCTCTGTAGTTAGTACTGTAACTGTTTTGGGGTATCATGAACTGTACCCATACAAGACAGTGAATTTAATTTATAAATATGTGTTGTGATTGCTCCACCAACTGGCTATTCCCATTTCTCTTCCTCTCCTTAGGCCTCTGAGATGTAACAATAAGCAAATTAGGACAGCTAAAAGTCCTACAATAACCTCTAAGTATTCAAGTGAAAAAACAAATTCAAACATCTCATTTTAATCAAGAGCTAGAAATGAATCCCAGCGGCTTGAGAGGCTGAGACAGGAGGACTCAAGTTCAAAGCCAGCCTCAGGAACTTAGCAAAGCCCTAAGCAAACTAGCCAGACATTGTCTCAAACTAAAAAAATAAAAAAGGGCTGGGATGTGGCTCAGTGGTTACATGCCCCTGGGTTCAATCCCTGGTCCCACCTCCAGAGAGAGAGAGAGAGAGAGAGAAATAATTAAATTTGGTGAGGAAGGCATGTCAAAAGATGAGACAGGTTAAAAGGTAGACTTCCTGTGCCAAACAGCCAAGTTGTGAATGCAAAGGAGTTCTTGAAAGAAATTAAAAGTGCTACCCCAGTGAACACATGAATGATAAGAAAGTGAAACAGCCTTATTTTTAATATGGAGAAGTTTGAGTGGTCTTATGCAGCTCAAACTAGTGGCAAAGTTCTAATTAGACCAAATCCTAATTCAGGAAGCTGCAGAAGAAAGTTTGAGGCTAGTGGAGGCTGGTTTATGAGGTTTAAGAAGGCTGAATGTTTTCTCTGATCAGTGGATACTGATACCTAACAGGGGTGGGGTGGGGGGCGGGATGACAGGGGTTATGGGGAGGATAGGAAAGAATGGAGGAAGTATGGATGGTGTGGAGGAAAATGGGACAGGAGGGGATGGGGACAGGAAAACTAGTAGACTGAGACAGACAGTACTACCCTATGTAAATGTAAGATTATATGAACTATGTGAATAAAAAATAAATTAAAAAAAAAAAGAAGTCATCTCCCTAACGTAAGTGCAATGTGAAACAGCAGGTGCTGATGTAGTAAATTACCCAGGAGCTACCTAATTGATGATGGTGGCTACACTAAACAAATTTTCAATGTAGACAAAATTGTCTTTATTGTAAGAAGATGCCTTTCAGGACTTTCATTGCTAAAGCAAAGTCAATGCCTTTCAAAGCTTCAAAGGACAGACAGACTGCCTATCTTGTTACTGGCTAATGCTGCTGGCGACTTACGCTGAAGACGATGCTTATCTATCATTCTGAAAATCCTGGGGCCCTGAAGAACATACCAAGTCTACTCTTCCTGTGTTCTATAAATGGAACAAAGCCTGGAAGATGGCATGTCTGTTTACAATATGGCTTACTGAATAATTTAAGCCCACTGTTGAGACTACTGATTAGAGAAAAAGATTTCTTTCAAAATATTACTGCTGATTGACAATGCACTAGGTCACCCAAGAACTCTGATGGAGATGAACAAGATTAATGCTATTGTAATGCCTACAACATCCACTCTATAGCACAGGAAATAATTTCAACTTTATGTCTTACTATTTGCAAAATACATTTTTTAGGGTTATGGTTGCCATATATACTGATTCCTCTAATGCACTGGGGCAAAGTAAATTATAAACCTTCTTAGATGCCACTAAAAGTATTTATGATTCATGAGAGAAGGTCAAAACATCAACATTAACAGGAACTTGGAAGAAGTTGATCACAACTCTTGTAGTTGATATTTAGCGATTCAAGATTTTGTGGAGGAAGTAACTGCAAATATGATAGAAACAGCAAGAGGACTAGAATTCAAAGTGAAGGTTGAAGATATGACCTGAATTGCTGCAATCTCATGATAAACCTTTAACAGATGGAGTTGCTTCTCATGGATGAGCAAAGAAAATGTTTCTTCTTTTGAACTGGAATCTACTCTTTTTGAAGATGTCAATAGGGTTGGAAAAGACAACAAATGATTTAGAGTATTAAACAAATCTAGTTGCTAAAGCAGCAGCAAGGTTTAAGAAAATGGACTACAATTTTGAAAGAAGTTCTATTGTGGGGATAAAATGCTATCAAACAGCATCACATTGCTTTGTAGTATAGTTGAAGGTCTGGTATTGTGATACCTCCTGCTTCGCTCTTCTTGCTAAGGATTGCTTTAGCTATTCTGGGTCTCTTATTCCTCCAAATGAATTTCATGATTGCTTGCTCTATTTCTATGAGGTCCATCATTGGGATTTTAATTGGAATTGCATTGAATTTGTATAGCATTTTTGGAAGTATGGCCATTTTGACAATTTTAATTCTGCCTATCCAAGAACATGGGAGATCTTTCCATCTTCTAAGATTTTTTAAAATTTCTTTCTTTAGTGTTCTGTAATTCTCACTGTAGAGGTCTTTCACCTCTTTTGTTAGACTGATTCCCAAATATTTTAGTTTTGGGGGGGCTATTGTGAATGGGGTGGTTTTCCTAATTTCTCTTTCAGAGGATTCATCACTTATGAATAAAAATGCATTAGATTTATGAATACTAATTTTATATCCTGTTACTTTACTGAATTTATTTATGAGTTCCAGAAGTTTTCTGGTGGAATTTTTTGGCTCCTCTAAATATAGAATCATGTCATCAGCAAATAGGGATAGTTTGAGCTCTTCTTTTCTATTCGTATCCCTTTAATTTCTTTGGTCTGTTTAATTGCTCTGGCTAGAGTTTCAAGGATGATGTTGATAAGAAGTGGTGAAAGAAGGCATCCCTGCCTTGTTCCAGTTTTCAGGGGGAATGTTTTCAAATTATACCAGAGATGCTGCATCTAATAGAAGAAAAAGTAGGTCCAAATCTTCATTGTGTTGGCTTAGGACCAGATTTCCTTAACATGACTCCCAAAGCACAAGAAATAAAAGCAGGAATCAATAATTGGGATAGGTTCAAACTAAAAAGCTTTTTCTCAGCAAAGGAAACAATCAGTAATGTGAAAAGAGATCCTACAGAGTGGGAGAAAATCTTTGCCACACACACTTCAGATAGAGCACTCATTTCCAAAATCTACAAAGAACTCAAAAAACTTTACCCCAAGAATACAAATAACCCAATCAATAAATGGGTTAAGGAAATGAGCAGACACTTTACAGAAGAAGATCTACAAGCAATCAACAGATCTATGAAAAAATGTTCAACATCTCCAGTAATAAGAGAAATGCAAATCAAAACCACCTTAAGATTTCATCTCACCCCAATTAGAATGTCTATTATCAAGAATACTACAACAGCAGGTGTTGGATAGGATGTGGGGAAAAAGGTACACTCATACATTGCTGGTGCGGTTGCAAATTAGCACAGCCCCTCTGGAAAGTGGTGTGGAGATTCCTCAGAAAACTTGGAATGGATCCACCATTTGACCCAGCTATCCCACTCCTTGGCCTATACCCAAACGACTTAAAATCAGTATACCACAGTGATGCAGCCACATCAATGTTCATAGCTGCTCAATTCACAATAGCTAGATTGTGGAACCAACCTAGATGCCCTTTAATAGATGAATGGATATATATACACAACGGAATATTACTCAGTCATAAAGAAGAATAAAATTATGGCATTTGCAGGTAAATGGATGAAGTTGGAGACTGTCATGCTAAGTGAGATTAGCCAATCCCCAAAATCCAAAGGCCGAATGATCTCTCTGGTAAGTGAATGATGATGCATAATGTGGGGTGGAAGGGAGGCAAGAATGGAGGAAGGATAGATTGCAGAGAGGGAAGGGATGGGTGGGATCGGGGTGGGGGGTAAGAATAGTAACAGAATGAGACAAACATCATTACCCTATGGACATGTATGATTACACAAACAGTGTGACTCTATTTTGTGTACAATCAGAGAAACAACAGCTGTACTGTTGTTTGTATTTGTGTACAATGAATCAAAATAAATTCATTAAAAAAAACAGCATCACATTGCTATAGGGAAATCTTTCATGAAAGGAAAAGTCAACTGATGTGGCAAATTCCATTATAGTCTTATTTTAAGAAATTGCTACAACCACCCCAACCTTCCACCACCATCACTCTGATCAGTCAGTAACAATCAACACTGAGGCAAGAAACTCCACCAGCAAAATGATTATGACTTGCTGAAGGCTCAGATAAGCAATAGCATTTAGCAACAAAGAATTTTTAATAAAAGTATATTCTTTTTATAGACATACTGCTACTGCACATTTAATAGACTACAGCATTATATAAACATGGTTTTTATGTGCACTGGGAAATAAAAAAAAATCATGGGACTCTTCTACTGCGATATTCACTTTATTACAGTAGTCTGAAACTGAAGTCACAATATCGCCAAGGTATTCCTGTATTTAACTCTAAAAAAAAAAAAAAAATCAATCTCCAGTGACAGAAAGTAAAATAGTGTTGCCTGCAGAAGACTTAGTAGAGGAGGCAAGAAGGAGAGGCTATGGGGATGATAGATATGTTTACTATCTTGAGTTTGATGGTGGTTAAAACATATGTCAAAACTTATCACATTTTGTGCTTTGAATATATATAGTTTATTGTATATATATATTCATTATACCCATTAAAAATTCCCACTTATGAGTAGATAGTAAATGAGCAACTCAGTGAGAAAATTATGAAAAAGCATAAGGGAAGAGCTTTTGTGAAGAAATTTGACTTGCTCAAGATGTAGCTCAATAGGAGAGTGCATGTTATGGTGGAGAGGCTGTAGCAATTTCTTAAAAAAAGACAATAATGAAATTTGCCATATCAGTTAATTCTTCCTTTCATAAAAGATTTCCTTGTGAGTGGTGTGATGCTGTTTGAGAGCATCTACAAGGCCCTGGGTTCAATTCTTAGCACCAAAAAGAAATAGAATTGATCAATGACTAGAAATTATAAACACATGTTGACAAGACCAAGTGCTAAAAATTACTTTGAAACAAATGAGCCACTGTTTCCTAAACAATACTATGAGACCAACTCTTATTCATACCTGTTTAGTGAAGCATGGACTACTGAAAATTCTAGATTTTCATCCATTTGTGGTAGAATATGAACTCTAGGGAAATCAGTCTTCCATTTTGTTAGATTACTAAGGTATAAGTTAAATATCTGGAAGACCATCCTACAAAGGCTGAAAGATCGGGTAAGTTATGACACCTGTGGAACCAAATTTGTCCATGTTCCAATAGCTAGTCACTGGCCTCCTCCAGGAGAGACAAGGCCTCTTTACATAAGGGTTTTGTTACAACTGCCCTCCCAAACTTGCTAGTATTTCCTAAGCTACAATTGTAAATCTAAATTGAGTATTTCTCAAAGAGTATAGAACATAAAAATAGTTTTTATGGCACAATTCAAACTCAAATACAACATAAAATTGTAACAGGGTAGAGGTAAGAAATCTCATTATTGTGACCTGGACAGAGGGATATCTTTTTATACTGTGAAGATCAAGATTTAAAGACATATAAGGTAGTTTACTAGGAAGGTGAGAGAGTTAATGTGGAAAGAGGTCAAAACAGGCAGATACATTTTACAATTGACTTTAGAATATATGTTGCCTTGCTCTCTTAAAATAAGCTAGAGAATGAAAGGAAAAGTTTAAAAGACTACAGAATTTTAAAGCTGAGTCTAAGATCAGAGTTACTCTTTTGCTAGAATTCTACAAACACAGAGATCTTATTCCAAACAGTCAGTAAAGAAAAGTATTTTGAGAACATTCATATTGGTTAAGTTCAGTAACTCCTGACCTTGTGAAAAAGGCAAATGTAATGAACCAAACTGAGGCTTTCATGATGAAATATAAATGGAACAAATGGATGAAAACAGAAAAGATGAACCATCAAATTCAAAATATATGTTCATTTGGACACTACAAGCAGTAGCATAAACAATTTCATATGAAGTTCTTATTTACCAGAATTCTCTACACCAATTACTCTCTACAGCAGTAAACCAAGAGCATTGTTTTTCAAGTGTCCACACCTTAAGTCTTGGTACCAGGACAGTTAGTTACTAAAAATGATGAAATCAGCCCCTCCCTCTCCTCATAGCTATTCTTCTCCTTGTAGTCAAACATCATAAGTGAGTTATCTAGGCTTTCTGTCTTTAGGTTCACACTTCCTTACCTCTCCAAAATGGCTGTAAGATTCATCATTTCATCAAACCAGCTCTAAGGTCACTGGTGGCCTACAAGTCATTTAATCCATTCAGTATTTACATTCTCAACAGGGGCAATATTGTTCCCAAGGGGCCAAACAAAATTCTTAGATATGACAATAGCTGGTGGCCCTCCAAAAAGCCATAGTACATAACCAGAAATGCATTATATCTGGTATTAAAATTTTAGGGGGAGCCATATGGGAAAACGAAATCTTTAAAAAGCTCTGTAAAGGAATCATAATGAAGGCTGAGAAACTCTAAGGAAACGTTTTTAAATCTTCATTTTACTTGCCCTCTTAGAAATATTTAATGCTGTTAACTACACCTTCCTTCTTGAAATTTTTCTCTTCCTCAGCCTCTACTACACAGTATTTTCCCCTGGATTTCCTCATATACCTCTCTGGACCATCCTTCTCTGTCTCCTTCATAAGCCCATCTACTCAAAGATCAATTCTAGATACTCTCCTCTTTTTACCTATTTGTTCTCCCCAGGTGACTTAATATATGCCTTCTGTTCCAGTTCTACCCATAACCACCTGTAATTCACAAAGTTACACTCCAACCCAGATCATTCCCCTAAGAGTCAAACCTACTTATTTATCTGCCAATTTGACATCTCTACTTACGTCTCACAGGAATTTTTTTGGGAAAAGAATTCACGACTTTGGTCAGATCTCAAGTTGCTCTTAACAACTGTTTTATGGTAGTTTCAGAGGGACAATAAAATCCAAAATGACAGTGCTAACTAAAAATATAATATAATATATAGTAATATAAATAATTACTCTAAAAACAAGTTTCTATTCTTATGTAAATATTCCTTCTACTGATACACAATAGAAACCAGACTGGTTCAAAAATTAATATGTCAATACATTGGTAAGGACATGAATACTATTTGAACTTCTCTGGTTATGCTAAAAGGTATTTTGAAACCAGTATCATATTTTACAATAAAAGAGAGGTAAGAATGAAGAGACTGCAAATTGGTTTACAAACTTAGTATTCTGGATATTCGTACAACTAAACGATGGACATGAATATTTGCATTTTCAAAGAGAATCCTATAAAAAAAGGTTTTCACTTGGAAACTGTATATAAAAGAATATAAAAATATATTCCTATAATTTTAACAACTTATAAACTTCTTGTTTTTCAGTCTTCTTCCATACAAAGCCATACCACTAACCCTTTCCAAAGTTAACTAAAATGGAGACTAAACCAAAAATGAGGGCTATTTTTTGACTCCATGGATTCTTTCTTTGTGAACACTATGCAACCAGTTCATTTACATAAGAGGTGCTCTGTCAGAAAAAAACAACTGCTCAAGGAGGCATAAGAAATCTGCCTCTTTTACATGACAGGATTAAGGCCTAATCTAGTATAGTCTAAATCTTTGCCTGTTGGTGGTGTTTCTGTCTCCTGACCCCTAATTCTGACAGTACTGTTCCTTAGTGATTTCAGAAATCACTATTAAGAATAATAAAGTATTTTCTACTGGACTCTCTACTTGGATTTCCTTTAAGTACCTCAAATCCAATATGTTCAAATCTAAACTTATCCTCTCCACCTCTACCTCCTTCCTGGCAAATCTGTTTAATAATAGTATCCCATTTATCTGGTGGCAGGAGTCACAAATCTAGGACTTATCCTTAAATTCCCCTCAGACAAAATCCTATTAGCTCTCTTAACAGTTCTCTTAAAACTGCCACTTTGGCCTTGACTTATGTGACAGGACACGTTACAGGTTTCAAAAGTTAAGGTGATGGAGTCAAATACGGGATTAAATCCCATTACCTAATTTCTCTAGGGCTTATTTGCCCATTTATAAAATAAAAAAGAACAATAAAATCCACCTTATAAGGTAACTAATGATTAAATGGGCCTCTGAAGCACTCAACATTATACTTAGCACAATGTAAACACTCTCCAAATGATAGCTACTACTACCTTGCAGGACTGTTTAAATGAGTACTGATTAAATGAGATAAATAAAACTGTACTGATTAAATGAGATAATAATCTGTGGAAAGCAGTGGACACACAGTAAGGGTTTAATATATTTTTAAAAGAATTAATTTCATTCTCTTCTCCAAGTGTATTACTTCAATAATCTCCTAACATTTAGTACAATCTATTCCTGCAATGCCTCTAATTGGGCTCCTACCTTTTTCAGGATAAAGTCCAACTTCCTTCTTTATACATACTAATCTCTTTACAATCTTTTCCTTCCTTATTTCTTAAGGCTCATTTCTTGCCATTTCTTTAGTTCTAATCACATCAAGTTTAGAAGTGTCATTCTCTTACAAATCACTGCATTTGGCAAGACTACTTCTTTTGCCTAGAATTTCTGTCCACTCTTTTCCCGATCCAATTTCTACTTTGTCTTATACTATTCTTATTAATAGCTCAAAACTCATTTCAAGGAGTATTCCCTTTCCTTCTGCAACCCTGCACCTTCAAATTTGGTTTCTCACCACGTTCTCTGTGCTCCCACATATTCTTATATTTTTTTTCTTCTGATGAAAAGAGAAGCAATTAACATTTACTAAAAATATACTATGTGCCAGGTAAGTTAAGCACATTTACATGTGTTAACCACATTTACATATTACTTCTTTTAATCCTCACAGCAACTTTATGAGGTATTAGTACCCTTATTTTGCAAAGAGGAAACTAAGGATTGCAGAAGTAGCTTTCCCAAAGTCACACAGCTGTCAGGTAGCAGAGCTAGGACTTTAATATAAGGTATTATAATGATCTATTTATTTATCTTCTTCTCCACTAGTCAGTGGAATCTATCTAGAAGGTTCCTTGAAGACTGGGATCATGCCTTTTATTTCTTATACATCCTAAATCTATTATGTCTACCAAGTAGCAGAAACTCAACAGATTGCTGCAAAATAAACTAATGAAATCATATTATTTAATTCTTACAATAACTGAAAGAGGTAAAGCAATTATCATTCCTGTTTATAGATATTTTTAAATACTGGTAAAATGGGTTTTGTTTTCAAATTAAATCACATAACCTCTATACAAAGAAGGCATAAATGATTTAGTTTCTTCAAGAAGGAAAAGGTAAAAAGGGTAATTATCTGCCAACTATCAAACAAAATTTTAACTCTTTTGATACCATCTGTAATAATCAGAGCCCTTCATATTTTTTCTGAGGTCAAGAATATAAAGAAGAAAAATATTATCTAGCAGGAAATGGGAATGAAATAAAAGCCTTAAGCAGAAAAGCTTTCAAAGATCAGTTGTACTGCTAAAGAAATCCCCCACTGACTATGCCATGTGGTCAGCATGTCATGAGAAGATTTAAGTTAGACATAAAATACCCTCAGTAGGGGTGGATTAGCTTCAGTTAAATGAACTAAACTTAAATTGCCATTCTGTCTTTAAGCTGATGAGCCTGTAAAATGCATAAGGGCATACAGAACTGAAAGATTTTTTTATGCAGATCAGATCAGAATTATGGCTAAAAGAATAGGTAACAGTAGGAGAAATCTGGCCTAGATATAAGAATGAACTCCCTGAGAGACAACACCCACAGATTCTGAAATTGTTACACGGAGAGATTACATAACTACAATTTGAAGAATATTAACAATAGAAAAGGTCCTTGAAATATTTAAACATAATTCTACCACGAGGCTACACTAGACAACTTCATAAGATTTCTTTCCCCAAGCCTCCCTATCTTAGTTCAAAACACACACACACACATACACACACAAACACACACAAACACACACACACACACACACACATTTATATTGTAGCACCTTTTGACAGATAACTTTCAGACAATGGCATCATTACTTTTCAAGGGGAGTACAGAAGAATGTGAGAATAATAGCATATATAAAATAAGCATTAAATATCCCTGGGTAAACCATTCTCATCAGTGCGTTGTCACATAAACTTCTAGAGTCCTTGTACCCTGTATTGGAAAGTAAGCAGAATATTTATAAGGAGGGAACCCCCAAAATGCAGATATTGTTCAGGCTTTCAAAGTCAAACAAACTAATGAAAAGCTTGGAAGAAGAAAGAAAGAAAGAAAAAAGAAAGAAAGAAAAATGGAAAAAAAATTTGTTTTACCATCCAAGGACAATTCTATTAACAGGTCTAAATATTTTATTTCAGTTAGTTTGTTTATTTGTTATTGTTGTTGCAGAAAGTTTTGTTTCCATTTGGTCCAAGGACTGGGAGAAGCTCAGGGGTGATTAAGAGGCTTCTCAGGGTTAGAAGCAAAGGTTCAGGCAGACGCTCCAGGATTGAAGCCTGCAGCAGTACCAAAGGTCACTGTGCTAATAATTTACTTAGGATTTTTTCGTTTGAGAGTAATTAGTGTGTAATACTGCTTTCTTCATATGTCCTTATCAGGTTGATATTAAGGTTATGGTGGCCTCTTTAATTATTTGAGAAATATTCTTTGTTTTCTATTCTTTGGAAGAGTTTATTTGGTGTTATATTTTCCCCTTACATATTTTAAAACAAAAAATATCAGTGAAGACATGAGCCTGGTTCTGAACCTGGAATTTTCTTTTTGAGAATGTTTTTAATAACAGATTTAATTTAAGTGATATGTGATTTCTCAGATATTCTAATTTTTTTTTCATGTCCATCTTAATTTTGTCTTTTTTTTTTTTTTTGGACCAAAGATTGAACTCAGGGGCACTCAGTCACTGAGCCACATGCCCAGCCCTATTTTTGTATTTTTATTTAGAGACAGGGTCTCACTGAGTTGCTTAGCACCTGGCCCTTGCTGAGGCTGGTTTTGAACTCGAGATCCTCCTGCCTCAGCCTCCCAAGCCACTGGGATTACAGGCATGCGCCACTACACCCAGCTTTAATTTTCTTTTTAAAAAGGAGTTTGTTTAAACAAAATTTTCAAATTTTTTTTAGTGCAAAGTGGTTCATAGTACCCCTGTATTTTCATTTAATATCTGTAGGTTCTGTACTAATGGCTCCTTTTCATTTCTAATATTGGTAAATTATGTTTTCACTTTCTCTTTTTCTCACTGATTAGTAAAAGTAGCATGATCCTGATAAAAATAAATTTTGGGGAAATAACTTTGGAATAAAAATTTTAAAAAATAAAAATAAATTTAGAAAAAAATAATTTTGAGACTTGGTGATTTTCTCCGTTGTATATTTGTTTTCTATTTCATTGATTTCTACACTAATCCTTATGACTTTTTTTCTTCTTTGATTTGTAATTTTTCCTAATCTTCTTAAGATGGAAGGTTAAAACATTAATTTTTAGACTTTTTTCTTTTTTTGGTACTGGGGATTGAACTCAGGGGCACTCAACCACTGAGCCACATCCCCAGCCTATTTTGTATTTTATTTAGAGCTAGGGTCTCACTGAGTTGCTTAGGGCCTCACTAAGTTGCTGAGGCTGGCTTTAAACTCGCAATCACCCTGCATCAGCCTCCCAAGCTGCTGGGATCACAGGAGTGCGCCACCGCGCCCAGCGACTTTTTTCATTTTTAATAAATACAATTAAAGCTCTATAATCCCCTCAAATTACATTAGCTGCTTCTGATAAATTTTTTAAAAATATATTTTAATTTGTTCTAATTGTTAATTCATGACAGTAGAATGCATTTTCACACATTGTACACAAATGGAGCATAACTTCTTATACCTCTGGCTTCTGACAAGTTTTGATACATTTTATCTTCATCATTGTTCCCTTCAAACTATTTCCTAATTTCCAATGTAATTTTATCTTTCACCCAGAATTCTTTAGAAATGTACTCCTTGATGATTTCTAGCTTAATGTCACTATAGTCAGAGGAAACGCTCTGAAAAATAACCCAGAATATAATCAATGTTGGAAAATTTTCCATGGGCATTTAAAAAAGAATATATTCCGTCACTACTTACTGCTTTTACAAATAGATTTTCATTGTTCTTGAATAAATATCTAGGAGTATAGTCACTGGGTCATAGGGTAGGTCTATGCTTAACTGTATAAGATATTAAACAGCTTTCCAAAGCAATTATGCTCTTTTCCACTTACACTGATACAAGCTGTACAGTTACTCCTTGAATACATCTGGTACTGTGAAGTTTGTTGTCTTTTTTTCCCCTAAGTTATTCTGGTGAGTCTGAAATGGTACCTCATTGTATATATGCTGAGTTCTTTTTTAAGATCATTTTTTAAATTCCAGATTTCCTATATCACAGATTATAATTCTCTCATAAAATTCTCCATATTTATTTTTCCCATCTCTTCCATTTACTTGAGCATATGAATCAATTATTTTAAAGACCTCCTCTGTTAACACCAATATCTGTGACCTATGAGTCTGCTTATCTGTTTCTTCTCTTGCGTTTTGGACCTTTGGTCCCATCCTTTCACATACTTAGAAAATCTTGACTGCAAACTGAATATTGTTTTAAAACAATTTAAAAGTCCTAAGTGATGCTATTTATGACCAGAGAGTTTCCTTTTTATCTACTAGGCAGAGAAAAGCGCTCATCATCTTTTTCTAGTCCAGAAATCTGCAGAACCAAGGCTGCTTTGCAGTTTAGGTAAGGCTTATTCTAATTTTTCTTTTTTTTTGGCACTGGGGATTGAACCCAGGGGCACTCCACCACTGAGTCACATCCGCTGCCCTATTCTGTATTTTATTTAGAGACAGGGCCTCACTGAGTTGCTTAGGGCCTCGTTAAGTTGCTGAGGCTGGCTTTGAACTCAAGATCCTCCTGCCTCAACCTCCTAAGTGCTGGGATTACAGGCGTGTACCACCGCACCCGGCTTAAGGCTTATTCTATAGTTAGTTGGCTTGTCTTCTTTATATGTGCTCTCTAGCGCTTTCAAATGAAAACTTGTAATATCTATTTGCCCTTTGTTTCTCACCCACAAGCCAGTGAGTCCTGAACTCCACATCTCCTCAGCACCACAGACTAACAAAGGTTTAGTTTTTTTTCCAGACAGGGATTTTCACTTAGTCTTTCAGCTTTTTTCAACTTTGGCAAATGTCTTGAGAAGAAAACTGATCAGTGTTTGAGAACCCTCAAGTTTTATTATGTTATGTCCATTCCTTTAGACCACCAAATGCTCTGCTTGTTTCTCTGAACTCCAGCAATGGCCTTGGACCTGGTCAAATTCGCATTGAAACATATTAAAAACTACTAAAGAAATCTTTAGCTCCAATTATTCCCAGAACTTGCTTAATTCTTTGTTTCTAAATGTCTATGAGTCATCCCTCCCTTAATATTCCACAGATTCCTCAAATTCACAATCAAAAAGTGAACTCACCAGCTTCTTTCCAAATCTGTTCTTTGGGCATTCCCTAAGTTAATGGTATTGTCACTCATTTAGTTATTCAAGATAAAGTTAGAAACCACCTCTTCTCTGAACACCAAACCCAACTGGTCATCAAGTTATATGAATCTACTTCTTAAATATTATTGAACAAGTTACCTTCATCATCTCTCACTACAATTACTGTAATAACTTCTTACCTGAATTCTAGTTTTCTGTCTTCTTCAGACTATTTTAAAATCTGCTGCTAAAATCTTTGTAAGACACAAACCAAATCATAAGACTTCTGCCTTAAAGTCTTTCAATAGCTTTGTTATTGTCCCTGTTATGCTTCACTTTCACCCAAGGTTAGCCAACTCCACTTTTTCACATTATTTCCCAAACATATCTTATGCTTTCATACTAAATTCCTTAATCATCTGGCAAACTCTATCCTTTAAGAATAGGCTTGAATATGAACCCTTCTGTAAAGCCTTTTTGACCTCCCTAGATGCTCTTTTAGCATTACAATTTTTCTTTTACTATTATTATCATTGTTATTATTAGTCTCTTTTTCTTCATATGACCGTTCTCCCTTGGTGCTCATCCTATTAATCGTCACCCCCCTCCACTATCAAGGTGTAATAGTACTTTTTATTGTGATCTTTATTAAATGCAGATACACTACTAAGAACTTTACATATATTTATCCACTTATTTCTATCAACACATTCAAAGATAGATATTATAACCCCCACACTATTTATTTATATTTATTTAATTACATGTTATTTAAAAAAATTTTTTTGCACTACGGGGGATTGAACCCAGGAGTACTCTATCATTGAGCTACATCCCTAGCCTTTTTTATTTTTTATTTGAGACAGGGAAATGTTAAATTGCCCAGGCTGCCTGCAAACCTGAGATTTTCTGCCTCAGCCTCCTGAGTAGCTGGGATTATAGGTGTATGCCACCACATCTGGCCCCATTTTATAATTAAGAATATTGAAGTTTAAGGTTGCACAGTCAATAAGTGGTACATCCAAACTTAAGTCAATTTGATTCTAATCCACGCTATGAACTACTATTTTGCCATGTATACATGTTTCATTTTCTCAAAATAACAGTTGTCTGACATGTGGTAGATTCTTAATCAAAGGGTTTTACTGTTGAAAAGTACCAAATAAGATAAAATATAAAGGCCCTTGTAAGTTCCAAAACTGCAGAAATACTATTGTTACTTCCTTTCACCCTTACTCTATGTTGGTTTTCTAATCTACTATTCTTATCCTCAACAAACATGTATTTATCTACCGAGACCCAACTAAAATATAATTACTTCTCTAATTCCCCAAATAGAATCAGTAATTTCTTCATCTGTGTGCTTATGGACTCTGTACCTACTTCTGCAACTGTATAAATTATATTATTTCTTTGCATACATTTGTTTCTTCCCTTACCAAACTTAAAATTTGAGTTTTTCAAGAAGAACAAATATATTTATCTTTATATCAGCTGAGTGTAGTAGAATGCCTATGATAAGGAAAATGTGAAATTAATGTTTTCTAAATAAATGCAAAATCAATCTAAGACCTGAATAAGAAAGGAGATCCTGCCTTGGAGCACATAGTTTTTACAGTACTGCTTTGGCCGGCCTCTGGCCACACTTCTTTACATAGGCCACAGAGACTGATTAGGTAGGGGAAAAAGCTTACCTGAAGCCTATGCCTGCTCTTCTAGACTCTGCTCCAGGTACTCAGGCCCCTGGAGTTCTTTATTTCAACTTTCCATTTTCAAGGCCTAGACAGTCCTGTTCCCCACATAGATCTTCCTGAGAGCAGACTGCATCTCTGATGTGTATACCTAGGTTTAGTGGAATATTAAGGGATGAATATTTGCAGGACATGTGTTCAGAACTTGGGTATGTGGGCTGGGTTTGACATACATGAATTCAAGATTCTTTAAGGTATGAAATAAAGCAATGAACAGAAAGAGAAAGGGACAGGGTTTGAGTCTGTTTCTTCTTATACTGTCATGTTCTTAAATGTAACTCAGAGGCATCCAAGAATTACAAATTGAAACCTGGTCTTCCAGGTCATAATTAAATCATATTTGTCACAGTAGGAAAATATAATTCATTTAACAGTTTATGGATTGGACTTTTAAATATTAAATGTAAGTTTGCAGTTTGTCTCTAGCCCAGATTCACAAATGTTAAAAAAGGAGAGCTTGAATGATCATGTGAATAAACTGTAAATAAAAAAAAATAAATTGAAAGTACTTAAAAGAATTCAATAAATATTTTCTGTGCCATGTTGCTACACAAGGGGCACTTCTCTTTTTTTAAAAGAATTCTTCTAAATATAGACTACTTCTATTACTGAAATCATCATCCACTAAGATGAAGGAAAACTTATTAATACCAGAGAAGAAAAAGGTTACTAATTAAAAGGTTAATTTCCTTTCACTGAGGAAAATAGCATTGAAAAAAATTAGGAAACTTTTAAGTCCAAAGACTACCCATCAGGCTATTTGAATCCATTCTAATACTTCACTGAACAGCAATTTCTATTAAATATCACATATAATATGTACTATTGCCTTATATTTTAAAGCACTTCACAACCTTCAAATTATTTTCACATATTGCCACTTGCTTGATGCACAGGTAAATGATATCTGACTACATGAATCTTCATGTTTAATCCATGAGATTTCATTGTAATGTTGTTTTGGGAGAGGAGATACTGGGGATTGAACCCAGGGGCACTGTACCCTTTTATTTTTTAATTTAAGACAAGGTCTTACAAGCTGCTTAGGGCCTCACAATGTTGTTAATACAGGCCTCAAACTTACAATCATCCTGCCTTAGCCTCCAGAGTCAATGGGATTATAGACACATGTCAATATGCCCAACTTTATTATAACTTTTTATGAATTGCTTAAAAGTCAAATGGTCCTATGAAGGCAACTGGGGTTGAGCTCTAAGGGGAATTCAGCAAAAATTTGTGTAAAAAAACACCTGGCTAGGAATGTAGCTCAGTGATAAAGCATAATCAACATGATTAGCAGGTGTGAGGTTCTGAGTTTAAACCCCAGCATCAAAACAGAAACAAAACTGGTAGAAAGGAACTTCTTCAACTTAATAAAAAAACACCTACAAAAAATTTACAGCTAACATCATACAAATTTTACAGCTATCATCATGGGGAGAAACTATAGTTTTCCTGCTAAGATCATAAACAAGGCAGGATGCCTCCTTTCACCATTTCTTTTCAACACTGTGCTGGAAGACTTAGCTACTACAATCAGACAAGAAAGGAAATAGAAGGTACGCAGATTTGGAAGGAAGAAATAAAACTGTCTTTGTTCACAGATGACATGGCCACTTAGAAATTTTAAAAGAATCACTTAAAAAACACAATTAACAATAATAGCAAGGTTAATATACAAAAAGAAATCACTTTCTTGTATTAGCAATGAGCAGGTGGAATTCAGAATTTAAAATAATATATCATTTACATTAGTATCCCCAAAAGTGAAAAACTTAGGTATGAATCGACAAAATATGTACCAGATCTATATGAGCAAACCTATAAAACTGATGGTCCACGATCATGGACTGGAAGCCTAAAATTGGTGAGATGTCAGTTCTTCCCAACTTGATCTGTGGATTCACACAATTTCAATAAAAATTCTAGCAAATTTGTGGATACAGACAAACTGATTCTAAACTGATCAAGAGGCAAACGATCCAACATAATATTAAAGGAGAAGAACAAAGTCAGAGGACTGGAAGTACCTGAATTAAAGACT
Source organism: Glaucomys volans (assembly GCA_020662805.1). Lineage (NCBI taxonomy): Eukaryota > Metazoa > Chordata > Mammalia > Rodentia > Sciuridae > Glaucomys > Glaucomys volans. The sequence continues at coordinate 171,603 of JAJEJO010003522.1, forward strand.
TACTTCACATATAATAATCAAGACAGTATGGCATTGCAAAAGAATGGGCAAAGAGATGAATGGAACAGAATAGATTTTAAAAACAGAAGCACATAAGCATAATCAACCAATCTTTGAAAAGGTTCTGGAACAACTAGACATAGATATTAAAACAAACAAACCCATAGACACAGACCTTATACTTCTCACAAAAATTAACCCAAAATGGATAGACAAATTAATATGAAAAACTATAAAACTTCTAGAAGATAACACAGGAGGAAAATCACGGTGATTTGGGTTATGGCAATGATTTTTTAGAGATAACACATAAGGCACAATCCATGAAAAAGAATTATAAGCTGAACTTCATTAAATTAAAAATCTCTTTTCTGCAAAAGACATTGTCAAGAGAATGAAAAGGCATGCCACAGACTGAGAGAAAATATTTTCAAAATATTTGTCTGATAAAGAACTATTATTCAGGAGCTGGGATTGTGGCTCAGTGGTAGAGTGCTTGCCTAGCATGTGTGAGGCACTGGGTTCGATTCTCAGCACCACATATAAATAATAAAATAAAGGTCCGTCAACATCTAAAAAAAAAAAAAATTAAAAAAAAAGAACTATTATTCAAAATATATAAAGAACTTAAGACTCTTAAGAACATGATTGACCCAATCTAAAAACAGGCAAGAGGAAGTTGGGGATGGTAGGGCACTGAGTAGCATGAACAAAGCTCTGGGTTCAATCTCCAGTACCACATAATAAATATGTGTAGACCTAATATGTATCACCATAGATATGCAGATACCAAACAAGCCTATGAAGAGATGCTCCACGTCACATGTCACATATCATGAAAGAAGTGAAAATTAAAACAATAATGAGATACCACTATTCTTACACCTGTTAGAATGGCCAAAAACTGGCAAGGAGGTAGCACAATAGGAACTCTCTTTCATTGCTGATTGGAATGTAAAATGAGCTACTTTGGAAGAGAGTTTGGCAGTTTCTTAAAAAACATTCTCTCCATAAACATACTCTTTCCATATGATCTAGCAATCACACCCCCTGGTATTTGCCCAGACAAGCTGAAAACATGCCCTTAGAAAAAACTGCACATAGATGTTTATAGTTGCTTTATTCATAACTGCCAATCTTGGGAGCAACCAAAATATCCTTCAGTGTGTGAATGGATAACTAAATTGTGATACATCCGGGCAATGGAACATTCTTTAATGCTAAAAAGAAATGAGCTAGCAAGCCATGAAAAGGCATGGAGGAATCTTAAATACATATCACCAAGTTTAGAAACCAATCTGAAAGTGTTTATACATACTATATGATTTCAACTATATAACATTCTGGAAAAGGTGAAACCATGGAGACAGTAGAGAAATATATTGTTGTTAGGGTATAGGAGATAGACAGGGAGAAACATGCAGAACACAGAGTATGATGTGTATGAACACAATCATTACATACTTATCAAATATAATACCAAGAGTGAATCCTAATGCTAACTATGGACTTTAGGTAATAATAATGTGTTGATAAAGGTTAATCAATTGTAAAAACTGCACTAGTGTGGGAAGATGTGCATGTGTGGGGATAGAAGATATATGGGAGCTCTATTTCTGTTCTATTTTGCTATGAGCCTAAAATTGCTCTAAAGAAATAAATGTCTATCAAAAAAATCAAACAAAAATTACGAAGCTGTTCACCATCTTCAGTACTCCACTCAGACCAAAAATAGCTATTTCCAGTGTGAATCTGAAGACAACATCATTGCCTGATTCTTTTATTTTTTTCCTTTGCGGGATGTGGCTGGGATTGAATTTAGGGCTACATGCTCTACCACGGAAGTACATCCCCAACCTGTACCTAATTATTTCTAAGAGAGCCTCCAAAAACATCTTAACAGGTAATTTAAGACTCAGAATGAGGATCAAATCAAAAAACTTACTTTTCAATTTTCTTCTTTTGTTCCTTTTGTCTTTTTTGTTCTTTTACTTGTTCTCTCTCAATATCCATGAAAAGTCTTCTGTGTCTCAGGTACTGCTTTTGACGCTAAAAAAAAGTTGAAAGCAACACTAATTTAGTTTGGCATTAATATAGTACCTTGTTAATACTACTTAATGAAATGATTATATTTAATATTTTAAGATATTTACTCTATATTCCCAAGTAGTAAGTACCATAAAAGCAGGGTCACTATAAGAAGGTGGGAGATATTTTGTAAAAGAACAAAATTCCTTTAACCTTTCACAATAATCACATCACAAAAACATATTCTAAGCCTAGCCTGACATGGCAGGGAGGGGAACAGAAGGGTTGAAGTACATCAGAGTACCATACTCATAAATCGAACAAGTTTAGTAAAGCAAGTGCTACTATACTGCATGGATCTGTTCATACCTCTGGATTTATGTATTCTCTTTTAAGAACACAGGCTACTCAAATGGCTAAAGCATATCTATGCATTTAGTAGGACAGCATACAACTTTTTGGTATAAATTATTAAATGTCTTAATAGGTTGGACCATGGTGGAGCACACCTGTAATCCCAGCTACTTGGTAGGCCGAGGCAGGAAGATCAAAATTTTGAGGTCAGCTTGGGCAACTTAGCAAGATCTTGTCATAAAATAAAATAAAATAAAATAAAATAAAATAAAATAAAATAAAACAAAATAAAATAGACAACCGATGTAGCTCAGAGATAGAGTGCTTCTGGGTTCAATCCTCAGTATGAGGGAGGGGAAAAAAAGAAAAAGAAAGGAAGTCTATATAGCAGTTCTCAAAAATTGAAGATGCATCACTCACTGGTGGTATTTTTTTTAAACACATTTTTTAAGAAGAAAAAGCCTACCTTTTCAGATACTGATACTGCATAATCTGGTTCGAGTCCAGACATACGGATTTTTTCTTCTTTTTTTAGGTACTAAAGATTGAACCCAGGGGTGCTTTACCACAGAGGTATATTCCCAGCCCTTTTTATTTTTTTTTAATTTTGAGACAGTCTCACTAAGTTGCTGAGACTGGTCTTGAACTTATAATCCTCTTGCCACAGCCTCTCAAGTCACTAGGATCACAGGCATGTGCCACTAAGCCCAACGAGCATATGGATTTGGAAAAAAGCTCCACAACTGATTCTGGAACAAAGGCCAGGGTTAAGAATAGTTAGTTTAAACTAACTTTAAGTTGAAAAGGAAAAAAAAAAAGAGGAAATCATAAATTTAAAATGTTCATTTAAATAAGTCATAGTGGCAAATATATAATAGCTGAATAAATTTATTTGGATCAGATATTTGACTTCATATCAATGTACCCTAGGTCCTAGGAACTTGGAGGACAAGCTTGACATATTCTAATGACTCAAGCAACATCTTTGGAATTGTAGTATTAGCTCTATTAAGACACAGAAACTGTTTCTAATTTCATATGTATCACTGTAGAAATATTAAAGTTCAAAAGCAACATCATTACATACCTCTTTCCTGTCTTCCTCTTGATCTACTCCAGACTGAAATGCCAATGGAGTTTGGAATTCATTGCTCAGTCCTGACTGATGCTCATTATAAACCTGTTAAAGAGTCCAGTCACACAGTAACAAAATTACCAAGCTAGCTGTATGAACCCTTTTGATATTTTTATCTAGTGATTCTTTTCTCCTCCAACTTCCATCTTCATTGGATAAAACTAAACATAAAAGAGTAAAAGCAAAAAGCAAGGAAAGAAAGTAGCTTCAGAAGGAATTAACCAATCAACAAAAAATGAAAAAGAAGAAAATAAAGACAACACAGATGGTGTGACTCTACTTTGTGTACAACCAGAGAAACAATAGCTGTACTCCATTTGTGTTGAATGAATCAAAATTAAATAAATTTTAAAAAAATTAAAAATAAATAAAGACAAAAGGATTCAGATAAAAAAACATGAAAGAACAAATAACAAATCAAAATGTTCAGAAAAAAAGTTCTTTTAAAGTGGTCACTTGAAATTATACTGTCACAGTATGCTTGCACTTGAATCCAGATATAAAACCAGATCCCTTAATATCTTAAATGTGGGGGCTGGGGTTGTAGCTCAGTGGTAGTGTGCTTGCCTAGCATGTGTGAGGAGCTGGATTTGATCCTCAACACCACATAAAAATAAATAAATTCTTTACAAAAGGTATTGTGTCCATCTACAACTAAAAAAAATATTTAAAAAAAACCTCAAATGTATTCAGTTTCATTCAATCTATACAATTCTTTTGATGGGCATGAACTCAGAGTAAGAGTAGAAATACATCACTCAATTGGCATGACATAGAGAACATTAGGCCTAATTTCCCACCATATTTACTAGCAAAACTTTATAAGTTGGTATACCTACTTGGACATTTTATGAGCCAAATGATGATCTCTAACCTTTAGAAATAAAGTTTAACACTTTTATCTCCTTAGTTTACTAGTTATTTACCTTTCAGCAAGGTTAGAGGATAAAAGATCAATATGTAAAAATCTATTTGATTTCTATATTTGTGATGAACAATCTGGAAACAAAATTAAGGACAACATTCTTGACAATACCATCAAAAAGACTATAACAGGTATAAATTTAACAAGGAAATACAAATTTTATACTCTGAAACCTACAAAATGTTGTTGAAAGAAATTAAAAAACACCTAAGTAAGTGGAAGAACATTCCACATTCTTGGATCAGAAGACTTAATATTGCTAAGATGGCAGTACTCCCTAAACTGATCAGCAAATCTAACACAATTTCCACTAAAATTTCAGCTGCCTTCTTTGAAGAAATTCACAAGATGATCCTAAAATTTCTATGAAAATGTGAAAGACCCAGAATAGTTCTCATACTCTTGAAAAAGAACAAAACTAGAGGACCTACTCTTCCCAAAATCTCATTACAAAGCCACAGTAATCAAGATAGCTTTCACTGGCACAAGGATAGACATAGATCAGTGGAACAGAATTGACAGTTCAAAAGTAAACACTTATATTTACAATCAACTTATTTTTGACATACCAAGATAATTCAATGGGAACAACAGTCTTTTAAACAAATGTGTTTCTACAAATGATGCTGAAACACTGGTTATCCACATGCAAAAGAATAAAGCTGAACCATTTCCTTACACAATATACAAAAATTAACTCAAAGAATTAAAGACCTAAATGTAAGAGCTACAAAAATACTTAGAAGAACACAGAGAAGTACACACTCAAGATCCCAGATTAAGTTATGGTTCCTTAGATATGAGACCAAAAGTATTAGCTGCCAAAGTAGATAACTTAGACTTAAAAAAAGACTTGTGGTACAAAGAAACCATTTTAAAAAGTAAAAAAAAAAACAATCTTCAGAGTGGCAGAAATCATTTGCAAAACTTGGATTTTTGGAAAGGGACTGAATGTAGAACATATTAAGAACTCTCATAATGTAGAATAAAGGAAAGAGATGGAGGAGAGGAAAAGGGGAGGTACTAGGGAATGAAACTAACCCAATTATGCATGTATAAATATATCATAACAAATCACACTTTCATGTATAATGATAATATGCCAATTAAAAAAATAAGCAGGAAAGAGATGAGTAGAGTGGAGGAAGAAGAACTGGGGGAGGGAAGAGGAGAAGGAAAGGGAAGGTACAGGGGATAGAAATGGAGCAAATTAGCCCCACTATTATGTATAATTATAATGCATTAATAAAACTTTTTTAAAAACTCTCATATCTCAATGATCAGAAATCAAATAACCCAATTAAAAATGGGCATAGGATCTAACAGCAGTACTCTAAAAATATACAAATGGTTGATAAGCACTTGAGAAGGTGCTCAGTGCCATTAGCTATCAGGAAAATGTAAACTGAAAGTACAGTCAGGCATCACTTCATGCCCATGTGGATGAAAAACAATTTAAAATGAAGACATGGGAACTGGGGATAAAAATCAGTGGTAGAGTGTTTGCCTGGCAGCAAGACTTCCTGAGTTCAATCCCGGGCACCCCAAAACAAATAAATAAACAAGGGTTGGTGAGGAAACAGAGAAATGGGAACCTTCATTCACCACTGATGGAAACAAAAAAATGTTGCAGCCACTTTGGAATTTAGTTTGCTAGTTCCTCAAAAGTTCAATAAAGGCTGGGGATATAGCTCAGTGGGTAGAGTGCTTGCATTGCAAGCACAAGGCCCTGGGTTCAATCCCCAGCACCACACACACACACAAAAAATGGTTAATAAGCACAGAATTATCATTTGCCCCAGCAATTCTATTATGAAGTACATAATCAAGAAAAATGAAAGCTAAGTCCATAGAAAAACATGTACACAAATGTTCACAACAACATTATTCATAAGTCAAGTAGAAACAAGTCAAGCATCATCAATGAATGATTAAAAAAAACTGTGCTATATGCATAAAATGGAATTATTCAGCAATTAATAGGCATGAAATCCTATTATGTGCCATAATATCAATAAACTTTGAAAACATTATGCTAAGGGAAAGAAGTCAGTCACAAAAGACCAAATATTACATGACCTCATTTAAGTGAAATGGCCAGATAGGGTCTATTGAAAAAGAATAGCTTAGTAGTTGTTAGGGCTAGAGGTGGGGCTAAGGGAAAAAGGCAGTAGCTGATACTGGGAATAGGGGACTCTGGAGGTGATAAAAATGTACTCAAGTTATACACTTGTAATCTCAGCAATTTGGGAGACTGAGGTAGGAGGATTGCAAGTTGGAGACCAGCCTCAGAAACTTATTGACCATCTCAAAATAAAAATAATATAACTCAGGGTTTGTAAAGCACTCCTAGGATCAATCTCCTCTATCAAAAAAATAAAAATGTTTCCAAATTGATTGTGGTGACATTTATACAATCCTATGGATACAATAAAAAACACAGAATTGCTCTTTAAATAGGTCAATTGTAAGGTAAATGAATTACAGTTAAACTTCATTATTTGCATATTCTATATTTGCAAATTTGCCTATTCATTAAAATTTATAGGTAATACCATACCCACAATGCTAAGCAAACCTTTGCAGACATGAAGAGAGTCAGGAAAATCTGAGTAACCTAACAAGCATGCTGGGAACTGAGATCCTATAGGAGATGTTCTGCCTTTTTCTGTTTTCATAAAAAAGTGTCTTGGTTTGTTTGTTTTTGCTAGGGATCAAACCTGGGGCTTTGCCCTTGCTAAGCAAGCACTGTACCACTGAGCTACATGCCCAGTCCACAACTATTCTTTTTTTTTTTTTTTAAATGAAAAAAATGTATTGAGACAAATGAAAACGAAAACACAACATGCAAGACTTATGGGAATACATAAAAAGGGAAGTTTATAGCAATAAATCCTACATTATGAAAGGTATGAAAGGAGAAAGATATCAAAATAAACAACCTAATATCAAATCAGAAGGAACTAGCAAAAGAAACACACATTAAGACCAAATTTAGTAGCAGGAAGGAAGTAATAGTGATCAGAGCAGAAATCGATGAAATAGAGACTAGAATAACAATAGAAAATTTCAATGAAATAAGTTGCTTTTTGAAAATAAAAACAAAATTGCCAAACTTTTAGCTAGGCT
>JAJEJO010003522.1:184173-250240 GCA_020662805.1 Glaucomys volans
AAGGAAATGAACAGACACTTTACAGAGGAAGATCTACAAGCAATCAACAGATTTATGAAAAAATGTTCAACATCCCTCGTTATAAGAGAAATGCAAATCAAAACCACCTTAAGATTTTATCTTACCCCAATTAGAATGTCTTTTATTAAGAACACAGGCAACAACAGGTGTTGGCGAGGATGTGGGGAAAAGGGTACACTCATACATTGCTGGTGGGAGTGCAAGTTGGTGCAGCCACTCTGGAAAGCAGTGTGGAGATTCCTTAGAAAACTTGGAATGGATCCACCATTTGACCCCGCTATCCCACTCCTTGGCCTATACCCAAAGGACTTAAAATCAGATTACTACAGTGATGCAGCCACATCAATGTTCATAGCTGCTCAATTCACAACTATTCTTTTTACCTTCCATTTTGTATTTTTGTGTTCTTTATTGGTGATTTTACTGTTTAAGAAAGTCCAAGGAATAGTGCTGACAAACTATTATTCCTAAGCACAAAAGGCTGTGATGTAGGTTAAATTCATAGCACCCAACAAAGGCTGTGATGTGCCTTACAAGAAAATGTGTGTTAGCTAAGCTTCATTCAGGCATGAGTTATAGTGCTACTGGCTGAGATCAAAGTTAACAGATCAACCGTATGTATTAAGTAAGGTATCTTTAAACAGAAATATTTAAAAAACAAAGTTATGTATATTAATTATTTGACAAAAAGGTTGAGGGCTGATGAAAATGTGCCTATAAAAGTCCCAAAGATTTCACAAAACAAGTTAGAAGTAGTGCATAAATTCAGCAAAATCACCACAAAAATCAGTTATAGCCAGGTGCAGTGGCACACACCTGTAATCACAGTGGCTCTGGAGGTTGAGGAAGGAGAATCACGAGTTCAAAGCCAGCCTCAGCAACAGCAAGGCACTAAGAAACTCAGTGAGACCCTGTCTCTTAAAAAAACACAAAAAAGGGCTGGGGTTGTGGTTCAGTGGTTGAGTGTCCCTGAGTTCAATCTCCTGAATTGCCCTTCTCCCCAAAAAAGTCAACTTTGCATGAAAAGAAGAATAAAAGAAAATATCAAAGAATAACACCATTCATATCCCTTCCTAATTAGTAAGTTTTCTTTAGAGTTACAGGAGCAAGAAATATCTGGAATGCCTAGTGACTTGTGCACAATACTGAAACTATGCCAAGAGAATTGATATGCATATGACATACACATATATATGTGCATGCAAAGAAAATGGTCTAGACAGATGAAATTCGAAGTGTTGAGAGTTGATATGTCCAGAGATGGGGAAAGGCTGAAGAAATAAAATAGTCAAAGATAACTTTGACATTTTTACTATCTAAGCTTCTGTGGGTTTTTAAAATTATTGAAAATACATTCTCATTAATTAACCATTTTAAGACACTAAAAATTAAACTAATTCTAAAAATAAAAGGTTCTCTGGAAGTATTATGAAAGGTAAGTTGGAATGAAGCAGAGAGCCCAAAAAAAAAAGTAAAACAGAAGACCATTGTATATACTAGACCAGATGAGAAATGATCAGGGCCTGAGCTAATGAGAACAGAAAGGAAAGGTAAGGTTTAAGATGAGAAACTGCCAGAAACCTGGTATAATCAACAGGACCTTAAGGCTGAGGCAGAGAGAAAATGTAAAGATAATGCCTAGGAGTCTGGTTTGTGTGATTAAATGGGTAGATAAACTACCTTGGAACAGGTGATGTTTCAGCTTTGAACACCTTAAGTTTGACATATTTGTAGAGTTGAGATGATCATCAGGAAGTTGGAAGACTAGAGTTCTAAAGAAAGATCTCCAAAAGACAGATTTCAAAATCACCCTAACAAGGAGTAGCAGAAGCCAAAGAAAATATCACTGAAAGAGAATGTTGAGATGGAAAGAACAGAACACAGTCTAAAGAACACCAACAGGAAAGCTCAGGCAGAGAAGGCTCAGAAAGAATGTCTGGACTTTATCTGGAGACTAGTGTAATAAGTATGCAAGAAGAAACCATTTCAAGAAGAAACAAGCAGTAAACAGTTTCAAATAATGTAGAGAAGTCAATAACATAAAAGGTGAAAATTTTCAATTATTTTATTAACAAGGAAGACCCTGTGATAACCTTGTAAAGAACAGTTCACAAACCCAAGCCATCACCTGTGTAATATTGGACAATCAAACAAAACAAAACAAAACAAACAAACAACAACAAAAAAAAAACAGTTCAAGAGTATTGGTGGACATAGATGTCAGATTATAGTAAACTTAGAAATGAATAGTAAAATGAGGATAGTAAAAATGGTTTATTCTTTCAATAACTTGGCAGTGATCACATAAAATTTTACTTACAACATGATCACACACATCAAAAACAGAAGAGTTAGAGGCTGGAAGTGTATGTAACTCAATAGTACAGTGGTTGCCTAGCAGTTGTGTGGTTCTAAGTGTGATCCTCAGCACCAGAAAAAAGCAAAAACAGAAGTCATGAAGAAATTATGTATGTTCAATCATTGTCTATAAAACTCAAGGGAGAATTTTTTTAGTGAAATAGAGCAAGGCTCTAAGAAGAAAAGCAAGAGAATCCAGATTAAGAACTCCAAAAGAGACAATTCTTTTTTTGAGATGGTAGGAATAGGTAATAAGCCAAAAAAGAAAGAAAAGGAAGAAAGAAAATGGTTGGAGCATTTATGATACGATGGCTTCTATTTTCTTTAGGAAATCTGAGAGTATGAGAGTGCTGCAAGAAGTAGCAGTATTTAAGGTTTAGAATAGACAGTGTGACACTGGAAAGGAAGTTGGCAGGGAAGAAGTAAGAGAAATGCTAAGCAGTACTGAGAATCTAGCTACGGAAAACCCTATGAATAAACACAGTATTAATTCACACTATTAAAATGTATTCTACCATAAAGTTGGATTATCTGGGAATGCAAAAGAGGAAAGGACTATTCCAGGGTTGGCAATTTTCAGGGCTTGTATGGCAGGACAAGAAGAAGAGGTTCAGACCATCAAAGTAGTACAATGAATTGAATGGTCCGAAGTAGGAACCCCTCTCATGTGCTTTGTGAATGCCCTATGTATCCTCTATCACTATTAAGTTGCCTCATAACTATTTGCTTATGTGTCAGTCTCTCTTCTTGAGATTGTCTTAGATATGAATGCTGGCTGTGTCTTCTGCTAGCTGCATCTTTCTAGGTAGTACTTAAATAATGGTTAACAGCTAATGGTGCTCAACAAACATTTGATTGACTGGCTAATTCATTTGAAAAACACATTATGACTAGGTACCAAGCAATGTGCCAAATGCTATTATGAAACAGTTAAAAAAAAGATGTAATACATCATTCATGAAGTCTATAGACCAGCAGAAAATAGCTAGACAATAAGAACATATGTAAATAAATAAACAAATAATTACAAGTTGTATTGCACTGAGAAGGAAGGAAACAATGCAAAGACAGAGAAAAACAGAAGAAGGGAATCTACTTTTGAGGTGTTCAGGTCAGTCTCTTCTAAGAAGGTGCCATTTAAACTGAAACTGAAGGACAAGAAGGGATCAGATTTGTGAAGGAAAAAGAGAAGACTCTCAAGGCAAAGGCATATGCAAAAGACCTTAGGTAGAAAAGAGGTTGGCATAGTTCAGGCTATATAAATGACAATGTTGAATAAAACATGACACTATACCTTTAGGCCAACTTTATAAACTCAAACTAAAAGTCACAGCAGTTCAGAGCAGCAGTTCGTCCTGAAACCTCAGGCCAAATTTTACTTTCTGCCTCTTTGCTTCCTTTTCATTCTTTTCTTCTTTTTGGTACTTGATATTGAACCTAGGGGTGCTCTACCAGAGTTAGATAACCAGTCCCTTTTATTTTTATTTTGAGACAGGGTCTTGCTAAGCTGCCCAGGCTGGCCTAAAACTTGTGATTCTCTTGCCTCAGGTTTCCATAGGGATTACAGGCATGCTCTCTTGAAGGGCCAAGAGGAAATTTCTCTGTATCTTTCATTTGGCCTAACAGTGCTAGTTACCTGAAGCCTTTGTTTCTAAAATAATATATTAGCACAAAACAAATTATGCAGTGTGGTAAAATATTAATGGGAATAAACTAGACGAGTTTAAAGTCATGAAGAAATCTCAGCAGTAAGCTGAAAGAGCAAAAGACTAAAGAAACTAGAAATCTTAACCTGATATTCCCAAACATTAGACAACATAACCCTAACAAATTCCAGCCCAAACTTGACAAGTTCATTTCTTCGTGATCCTGTCATTTGCTCTTCCAACTTTCTGACAGAAGTCTCGTCCTGGCCATTGTGTGGAAAAACTAAACAGCACCCACTGCCCCCTGCCAAGAAAAACCTGCTCATTTCATCCCTTTTCAAACAAAGAAGACAATAACCACCCAGAAATAGACCTTTTATAAATATTAATATAAGATATAGTTTTTCCAATAGGCACAAAATGCTTCTAACAATTTCCTAGGTTTCAGTGAAAGTTCTAAAATAATCTTAAGATAGGTTCTGTACACTATGAAATAAAACAGAAATCCACCTTTTTATCAGTTTTTTACCCTCCCAGCCTAGTAGGTGCAGATAATGGTCTCTAAATTTCACAGTTCATACTTTATGGTTTCCTCTACCTGCTGTCTGACACAAGTGTCTCTCTGATGTCTGGGTGGAAGGTGCTGATGGCAATCCAGAAGAAAGTCCTCTTGACATCTTTCAGCTGTTTCAACAGATGGCTGTTGCCTAAAGTATAAGCTCTAAAAGATAACAACATTTATCAAATTGTGTGAGCAGTGATATAATAACAGTGATAGTACTGTAGGCTTCAGTGACAGCCCTAAAGTAACCTAAATAGTTCAAAATGTTCTCATATATCATGGCATGAAAGTAGATATTATACTTCTTGCCACTCTTATGGGTCTTAACTATCCACAAAGCAATCTTAAATTCCATCTATAGAACAAGGACAATCTTAGTGTTTATCTCCCAGAGGGATTGTGAATAATGCGTACAAACTTCTAAAACCACTTTGGCTTTGATAAATGATCTGCAAATATAAGCTGTTACTTATAATAATGTTGCTAATATTAGTAAGAGATACCACATCATCTTTGTTAGTAATATACCTCTGACAAACCCAAACAAAATTCTAATTTGCTTTCTGCTGCTGTGTTCTACCTGTTCTCTGGCAGATCCTGGATTTCATGTAAACCATATCTGTGGCACTCTGGAAGCAACTCTATTCTCCATTTCTCAACTGTCATATCTTGTGATGCCTGCCCACAGTTACTGTGCTAAAAGACAACATTAACATTGACATAAAGTACCCAAGCAAGAGCACCATGCCTGTGACAAAAGTAAAAGCTTCAGTGAAGAAGCCTAAAATAGTTTCAATCAATGAGAATGGTGTGTGAGATACATGTAAGAACGAGAGGACATTATATTCTTTGCCCATTATTACCAACCTTAACACTAAACCCTTGATACATTGCCCTGTCAATCTGGAGTTCAAATCTAAACAATTTACTCTCTGCTACCTACTTCCACTATATTTTGTTCTACTTGTTCTCCAGGAAAGGCTAGGTCTCTACCATTGAGGGTGAAATATACTGATGAGACTCCAATAGCAATTCCTCTTCCAATCTCCATTTTCTCCAAAGATGCAGGGGGTTTGATATATTTTTTCTAAATGAACAACCAAAGAAAAAACCGATTGTCCAAACAGAATGACGGGTTACAACATTACAGACTTCAGTGATAATCCCAGAGTAATGATACTAGGTGAGGATAACAGAACAGTTAAGGTATCTGTTTGTGCATGTGTTTAGCACAAAAATTTCCAAACAAACATCAAAGTAGAAAAAAAATGGAATAATGAATCCCAAGGTACCCATCACTCAACTTTAACCATTAGTAAAATTTTGCTTTTTCATCTATCTCCTCTCCAACTTTTTAAAGAAGTATTTTAAAGCAAATTAAGAATTATTCTGGTACATTTTGAAATAAGACATTTTACTCTTAGCCTAACTCTGGAGACTTTAAGTCTATGCATCCCCACACAAGCTAGCTTGATAAACTTCAGTCCAATCTTAAGTAACTGGTCTTCTCTTTTAGAAAGTGATAGCCCCTCTTCTGTATGTGGCTCCACCTGTTCTCCAGGGGAGGCTTGGTCCTGGATCTTAGGTGGAAAATACTAATGATACTGCAGAGGCAATTCCTCTCTTATTCTCTCCTGTCCTAAAAGATGAGGCTTCAGTTAGAACTCCAGGAAAACAGCATCAGGTAAGAATATCCTGATTATGTTTTGGTAAGAATGAGGATGTTACACTTTTAATCCAACTCTGTAGACTTTAATTCTTAACCCCAAACCACAGAGAAAAAAAGTCTGAGAAACTCATCAAATCTTTTTAGTAGTTCAGGATCTGCGACTTCTTACTACATTGTTCAAGCTTGTGATCATACTGTGGAATTCAGCAAGAGTTGGAGAATAATACTGGTAAATTAAAAGAGTCTAACTGATTTATCAATCTTTTGAATGACAAACTGATTTGATCTATACAGTTGTAGACTAGGGTCTTTTTCATTATTAGCTTCCGGGCAGAACAGAAAAAAGAAACTGGCAGAAACCAAACTGGTTAAGCTGTAACATTCTATGCCTATCCTTCTTGAAGCAAAAGTACTGTTCTGATAGGACTTAAAACTATCATCTCACTAATGTGGGAAGGAAGCAAAGATCTGACATTCTTATAGCTCCAAAGCCTCTGATTCTATAATTTACCAGTTGTTCAGCATTTATAAAACCCAGCTACTTTATTTTCCATTTCTTTATCTCTTTTTCATTCTGTTCTACCTGCTCTCTGATGAAGTCCTGGAATTGGATTTGGAGAGGCAGACACTGATAACCTGCCAGAGAAAAGTCTTTTCTCCCATCCTCATCTGTCATATCAGAAAATGGCTCCTGAAAATGTACTTTCTAAAAGAGAAAAAACACAAACTATAAATTGAGTAATGTGAAATATTATGGAATTAAACACAAAACCATGCTTTTTGTCAGTTCTAAAGTTTAGCTGAGAAGTGAAACTCCAAATTAAACCCTAAATATTCAGTTCCTGCCGGTCTCTGTCCTTTTTTCCATTCTACCTTGGCCCTGATGGAGGTCTGATGGTGACTGCATGGAAAATCTTGATGTACAACATCCACAGGAAGCTCTTCTCTCCCTTGGCTACCTATCAAAAGTGTTGCTGGCTGCTTCAAATTTGCTTTCTAAAAAAGAATAAACAAAAAATATCAATTGTTCAGTTAAGAATGACAGGTTAACTTAGACTTTAGGTTTCAGTGAGAATTCTGGAATTAACTGAGGTCAGTATAACTGGGCATCTTAAAGAATAAAACAAAAAACTACTCTTTTCTATAAAAGCCCAACCACAACCCTAAGTAATTTACTTCCTGTTGATCCTCTTCCTCCTTTTGCTCTAACTGATCTCTGGTAAAGGGCTGGCCTTGGAACCTGTGTGAAAGATATGGTTCTGTACTTGTGGGCCATTCCTTTTTCCATCTTTCAACTCAAAGCCAATGATGGCTGCTGCCAGATATATTTTTCCTAATGAAGATTAAAAAAAAAAAGTAAATTGTCCAGATAGGGAAAATATGCTGATCATATTTTAATGCTTAGTATGAACACTAGAGCTTTAAAACACAAGGATCTCCAACTATGGATCTCCTAATGGGTTACAATAAAATCTTTGCAAATCCCACTCCAAAACCTAAAGAGCTTATTTTTTCTTATTATCTCTCTTTTCCATTCCATTTTACCTGATCTTTGAGTGGAAAATCCTCTTTGTATAGAAGATTCTCATCTTTGAGGAGAGTACACTGATCTTTAGGGAGAAAATCCTGGTCCTGGCATTTGAGTAGAATATTCTGGTCTTTGGGAAGAACACACTGGTCTCTGCATAGAAAATCCTGATTATCATGTAGAAAATCTTGGTCTTGACATTTGTGTAGAATATTCTGGTCTTCAGGGAACACATGCTGGTTTCTGGGTAGAAAATCATGGTCGTTGTCAGGTACAAAATCTTGGTCTTGATATTGGGATAAAATATTCTGGTCTCTGTGTAGAAAATCCTTGTATTTATGCAGAAAATTCTGGTCCTGATATTTAGGTAGAATATTTTGGTCTTTAGAGAGAACACAGGGGTCTCTGGGTAGAGAATCTTGGTCCTGATATTTGGGCAGAAAGGTCTGTTTTTCAGGTAGAAAATCCTGTGCTTTCAACTCAATATTCTCATCTTCTACCTCAGTGCTGTTGGCTTTTATCATAATACTCCAAGTTTCTGTCTTAAAAGCCTGGACTTCTGGCGCAGTGGCCTGGCATTCTGGCTCAACAGCTTGAAACTCCAGATCAACAGCCTGGACATCTGGCTCAACACTCTGAGTTTCAGGCTCAACACTCTGAACTTCTATCAAATCACCCTGGGTTTCTGGCAGATCTCCTTTGGTTTCCAGAGAGTAATCCTGGGCTTCAAGGCCCTGAAAATGTGACTGCTTTTGATCTTTCTCTTCTATCACAACAAATAATGGATTTTTGAATTTTACTTTCTAAAAGTGAACATAAATAACAAACACAGAATGTTATAAAATAGCAACACTTAGTTTTCCATGAGATTCCTAAAATGATCGTATAATGACAACAGTAATCAATAAATGACTACAATAAAATGTGAAATCACAGTCTGCCCAACTTAGAAGATTCTAACTCTACAATTCCAAACCAGTATAACAATATTGGCAATCCCTAATCCAAATCACAATTATTTCATTACTCTTATTGTCTTACCTGAACTCTGCTAAAAGGCTTATCAACGTCTTCAGAAAAGAGACTCTGCTTGTCTCCCCAAAATAAATCGTCTCTCCCTTTCTCATCTGTTGTAACAGATAACACTTCCTCACTGTCAGATTCCTATGGGGGGGGGGGGGGGACCCCACCAAATGTAGCTATTACAGGTAGAAACAATTGCAATTGATTGCAAAAAATCCTAGGCTTCAATACAGCATATTCAAACAGTACTAAATGTTTGCAGTAAAAGACTAAGTATACCAAAAACTATAAAACATTGTTGGAAAAAACTAAAGATCCAAATACACAAAAAGACATCCCACATTCATGGATCAGAACAAAGAATTACTAAATGGCAGGGTGTGGTGATGCACACTTGTAGACCCAGCATTGGGGAGGCTGAAGAGTCACCCCAGGAGTTTGAAACCAGCCAGGGTAACAGAGTACGATCCCATCTCAAATATTAAAAAACGGGGGGGGGGGCACATTTCCCAAATTGATCTATAGAGCCAAGAATCTTTACCAAAATACCAATGGGCTTTTTTCCTTTTATAGAAATTAATAAGCAAATCATAAAATTCATGTGGAAATAAATGTAAGAGATCCATAATTACAAAATATTATTGAAAAAGAACAAAGTTAGAGATTTCATTCTCCCCAATAAACTGGACTACACCAAAATTAAAAATTTTATGTTGAAAATGATATCATTAATAAAGTGAAATGACAACCCACAGAATAGGAGGAATATACATAAGACTACTCTCTAAAAAGGGTCTAATATCTAGAATATATAATGAACATATAATGCTTGACAATAAAAAGAATTCAATTTAAAAACAGGCAAAGCATTTGAATAGACACTTTCCCATCAGAAGGTCAAATGGGCAATAAAGGTTTATACCTACATTTCCCTACCTGATTTTCCATAAAGTTCTGGTAATATATAGTAGTTAAAAGACCTTGATGGACCTTAAGAGGGTATGCTGCTCTGGTTTCTATATTTATCAAGATGGACGCTGATTTCCTACGAAGTACTCCCTGGGAGTTAGGTGGGGGGAAATCAATACAAATATAAAGGGTCTAGGGAAGGCAATATCCTCACAATAGTAACTGAGCTTTTGTGAAAGATTTGGAATGATCATAAGTAAGTTAAAGCAGTCAGAATTAATTAAGGAAAAAATTAGTGAATTCTACTTCAAATATACAAACAAATCACACATTAACATATGGGATAAAACAGACTGGTAGGAAAACATGTAACTTCATAAAAGACAACTTGTCACCACTCTAACCACTAACAATTTCAAAATACTCAGGAATTCAGTCCTGGAAACCTGACAGAAAGCAATCAAGTATATGTTCTACTTACATCTCCAAACCTTGAACAACAATAACAACCAGAAAGAATCTAATGTTGCTAAAGATTAACAAAGAAATGAAAGCAGAACTGAATAGGATTATAGATTTTTTTTTTTCAATGAGCAGATTCCCACTTCACACAGTTGAGAGGATAGAAAACTTTTCAGATTTGAGGCAAAGACTTGATAGTGGCTGGAGTTATGGCTCAGTGGCAGAGAGGTTGCCTGGCATGTGTGAAGTCCTGGGATCGATACTCAGCACCACATATAAGTAAATAAAATAAAAGATTCATTGACAGCTTAAAAAAAAAAGAATTGATATAAGTGATTAGAAACATTTCACTGAATTTTTACGCCTTTCCCAATTATATGGAAGGATCTATTTTTGCTATTGTACCCTCTGCCACTAAAATGCATTCATTGGAAGCAATGGCCTGCTTGAATTCATTATCATCATCATAACAATAATGAATTATATTTAAATGGCACCTCTGATGTATAAACGTGGTTTATGCAAGGAAGTTATCTCAGAATTAATCCTCCCTTCTACTGGATAACTATTTCAGTCAGACCTATGAACAGACCTCTTTCTGGAAAAATACGAACTTTATAGAAGATTTGAGCAGACAATATAAAATATCACTCTCTGGACCTGATAACCTTTTCTTCTCTGGTTAATACCTCTCTTATTACCACTTTTCAACAGTTTCCTGGAGTTAGTTTTTTAAAATTGTCAAATCCATGGTAGCTATGAAAACTGTCAAAAACATACAAACAAACAAAAACAATCAAGCCTCTAAGAATAATTGAGGTACAAAAGAAACTGTATTTCAAAAGTCACAAGACTATGCTAGAAAAAGTAAACCAGGGCTGGGGATATAGCTCAGTTGGTAGAGTACTTGCCCTGTAAGCACAAGGCGCTGGGTTCAATTCCCAGCACTACAAAAAAAAAAAAAAAATTGTCAGCCAAACTGACTACATCTAGGACAGATTGTTATATGCAGATATATCTTAACACCTACTTTTTGTTTTTTGTTTTTGGAACCAGGGATTGAACTCAGGGACACTCAGCCACTGAGCCACATCCCGAGCCCTATTTTTTGTGTATTTTATTTAGAGACAGGGTCTCATTGAGTTGGTTAGGGCCTCACTAAGTTGCTGAGGCTGGCTTTGAACTCGCCATCCTCCTGACTCAGCCTCCCAACTCGCTTGGATTACAGGCATGCGCCACCACGCCTGGCTTCCCTACTTTTTGTTTTTTAAAGTGAATTTATAAATTTTAAAATTGTTACTAAGAGGGAGACATTTATAGTTTTAGCATTCAACTATATAAAGTTGCAAACATAGACACAAATGTTTTTAATGGTTTTGTTGAGATACTTAAGGGAAAAACACAAAAATAAAACGTGCTACACAATAACATTTTGGTCAACAACGAACAACATATGTGATGGTGGGCCCTTAAGATTGTCACTTAAGGATGCTATAACCCTCTTAGTTTGTGTAAGTACACACTATGATTTTCCCACAGTGAAATCAACTAAAGACACATTTCTCTGAGAGTATCCCTGTCATTAACACATGAATGTATATGATCCATGAAAATGTGAAACAATATACCAATAAGGAAGAAAAACTGGGAAACGGCTAAATAAGAGACAGCTGATGATGGCAAAAAAATAATAAAGCAAAAAAAAAAAAGACTAATGGACTATTTTATTAGATGCTAACCATCAAAACTTGAAATTAATGCCAAAATTAGGTAAACACAGGAAGATACATGAACATGAAGATACATCCAAATTTGTGGACTCTTTTTTTTTTTTTTATTATTGTTGTTTTTGAACCAGGGATTGAACTCAGGGGCACTCGGCCACTGAGCCACATCCCCAGTCCTATTTTGTATTTTGTTTAGAGACAGGGTCTCACTGAGTTGCTTAGCGCCTTGCCCTTGCTGAGGTTGGCTTTGAACCCATGATCTTCCTGCCTCAGCCTCCTGACCCACTGAGATTACAGGCATATGCCACCACCATGCCTGGCTGTGGACTCTTACAATAAGTAGGCACAAAAAGTCATTATACAAATACAGGCTTAAATACCCTTTTAGGTCCAGTTCCACACTTACACTCCAATTTTTCACTCTAACCTTATGTTAAGAAACAAAATAATTTTCTTTTTTAAAAATGTTATTATTTTCCTGATTAGAAAGTGAAACACACACACACACACACACACACACACACACAAAATGGGAGATTTTTAAAATAAACAGAAGAATCACCTGTAATAATGCTGTCCAGAAATAATCAACATTAGCCTTTCATGCCATTTTTGTATAGGTGTTTGTCTATGCACATACATTCTTTGCCATTTCTTTGGTTTATTTTTCTTCAGCACTTTTCATTTGAAATTACATTCTATGATTATTTACTTGTTTATTATACACTTCCCTACAAGTACAGAAACTCCTTGAGGGATCGTTGTCATTATTTTACCACTGTAAGTCCTGTTTCTAGAATTGTGTCTGCCAATTATAAACATTCCATAAACATTTATTGAATGAATACATACATTTTTAAATTGAGATCATATTGTATATAATTTTGTATCCTACTTTTTTCACTTAACTTTACCTCACACTTTATCTTGTCTTCAGATTTTCTTTGAAAACACAATTATCTTTTAGAATGGCTGTATGTGGATATATCATAATTTACTCAAGCATTTCCTGTTGTGGGATATTTAAGGTTATTTCCAATATTTTACAGTTCTAAATTATGCTGAGATGTAGGTAAATCTTTTATTTGTATTTTTAAAAACCATGTAATGGAAATTAAATTTACCTGATGGGTGGGAAAGCTTTTCCTCCTACCATCTGGAAACACTGATGACTTTTTTTTACTCACAGTTTGATGGGATGCCAGCCGGTAACGTGCTTGTTTCATGGTTTGACTAAGCTGCCAGGGAATGGAGGAAAAAAGAAAACAAAAACAAGTTAAAATCTTAATACAAAATGTATTAAGTGTTCCAAAAGGAAAACAGGTACCCATTATTTAAAATGCCAGACCTAAGAGGATTACTTACAAAGGAAATTTTGTTCTTGTTAATAGTATTTCATGATATTATTATCATTATTCTAAGAGATTGCACTTTATAACAGAAGGGCTGTTATACACATTAATTTTTTAAACAATGTATACTTTATATTAGGTATAAATGCCAAAATCAGATCTTAATGTCTGAATCAATACACTTAGAAATTTTTGAACACATACGTTCTTAACTCTTTTTATCCATCTTTACAATAAGGAGTTATTTCTTCAACTGATCTTTGCATGCCTAATTGCTTTCATCATTCCTTGCTAGAAGACTATTCCTAGTTTCCCTAAGACTTTTGTTTTTCCAATGCATATGAATCCCTTCTCTACACCCAACATTTGAAGATTAAGCTATTTCAAGTCTTTTCTCAGATCTCCTTTCCTTTAAGATACCTTCTTAAATTAACTTGGAACACAACTCAAAAGAATCAATTTGTTTCTACTACACTATGTAATTTCTGATAAATGACTATTAATATTAAATAGGTTGACTTTGTGTTCATTCCTTGTCTCTAACTAGCAATTTCAGTATATACCTATTTTGATTTCTTTTTCAGAGGAGCACAGCCTATTTTATCTCTCTCAAATCTGCAAGGTATGTGCCATTTAAGAAAAAGAAATGAACTATGTACCATTTTTTAGGATGTGTCCTGCATCCTAAAAGCAGTGGACACAAATATCTACATACTACTTAGGGACATTATAACAAAGCCAGGACTATTTCTAAGCCATCTATTCTCCCTTGAGGGGAAATTATGGCTAAGATTTACAGATGTAAGTAACAAATACTTTATGATTGTTACTAAAAAATCATAAAAATGAGCTAAGGAGTAAAACTCTCACTACCAACCCTGTTTTTCTCACAGTTCTATCATCTCTGCTTTGTCCTTGATTCTAGAAATCCATACTGCTAAACAGAGAAATCATCTTGAAACACTACTCTTTATTTTACCAAGGGCAGGACTTCTAAATTAGGTTAGCTGCAGGGTGGCTAAAGGGGTCAAGATAAAGTTATTCACAATGCAAAAGGCAATATACATGCAGCTGAAGTTAAAAAAAAAATGACTATGCCTGATTCTTTTTACACCAAGTATAGTAGGTTTTATTGTCCCACATTTTGTATACAGAATTCAAAAGTTCCAATGTAATAAACAAAATAGGGCTTCAAAATCTTCATTTCCTATCATAGTCATAATCTCCATTAGATTCAGATTGATTCTGATTCCTTAAGCAGGATATTTCAACTGGCCCAGCAATATGAATATGCATTATGCTTTTTCTGTTTCTCTTTTGTCACCATAATTCTTCACCAAACCTCAGTCTTGTAAGGGCCTTTCCAATGACCACTATGAGAACTGTAGCAGGCTGAATAATGGCCAGTCAAAGAAATCAGGTCCTAATCCCTGGAACCTACATATGTTACTTTGTAAGGGAAAAGGGCCTTTGTAGTTGTGATTAAGTTAAGGATCTTGAGGGAATCCTCATTTATCCAGACAGGCACCAAATGCTATTCCAAGTGTCCTTGTAAGAGAGTAGTAGGAGATTCAACCCACAGAAGAGAAAGCAATGTAAATATTCAGGCAAAAATTGACATGACGTGGCCACAAGTTAAAGGAATGTCAACAGACTAAAAGTTGGGAAGACAAGGGACAAAATTTCCCCTAAAGCCTAGAGAGGGAGCGTGGCCCTACTGACACCTCGATTTTGGTTGAGTGAAACTGATTTTCAACTTCTGGCCTCCAAAACTGTGAGAAAATGCATTTCTATCATTTTAAGCCATTACATTTGAGGTGATTTTATTACAGCAGCTACCAGAAATGTGACTAATATAGCAAGAATCAAAATTAATATTAATAAGCATTAAATAAAAAGTTATTCCACTCCTTGGCATTTGTCCAAAAGAACTCAAATCAGTATATTACAGTGATATATGCATTTCAATGTTTGTAGCAATGCAATTTACAATAGCCAAGTTATAGAACCAACCTAAGTGTCCATCTATAGATGAATGGATGAAGAAAATGTGGTATATATACCATGAAGTTCTGCTCAGCCATAAAGAATATATTATATCATTTGCCAGAAATTGGATACAGTTGGAGAACATCATGCTAAGTGAAATAAGTCAGACTCAAAGTTTAAGGGTCAAAATTTTTCTCTTCTATGTGGTAGCTAGAGAAGAAAAAAAAAGGGATCTCACAAAAATAGAAGGGAGAACAGCAGAGTAAAGGAAGGGGATTGAGTGGGAAGGGAATAAAGGAGGAAAAGGGAAGGTACTGTGGAAATAAACTGACCAAATTATGCTATGTATATATGTGAATACATCACAATAAATCATACTGTTACGTATAATGATAATGTATCAATATAAAAAACAAATAGAAGGGAAACCAGTAGAATAGAGGAAGGATATAGGGGAGAGGGGAGGGGAAGGAAAAGGGAAGTACTGGGAAATGAAATGGAACAAATTATGTGCATGTATGAATGTCACAATGAATCCCACTAGTATGTAAAATTATAAAGAAAACAATAAAAGAGATATTAGTATTATAAAATTATGCAAAATTATGTGATAAATAAAATGAACAATAAGTGTACCTCTCGTACTACAAGATAATGTTAATCATTGCACACTTGTGTGTGTGTAGTTTATATATGAATCTGTATTTGTACACATGCAACATATTTATATGTTTTAAAATATATGTGTATATGAGCATATGCTATGGCTGTAGGAACACTCAAAAAATAAATTTTAATTAAGCCTTTTTTATATCAGAACCGTAGACACACTATTCATTCTCTTATAGCTATTAATTGTTATTAACCTACTAAGTCACAAGTTTTCAGTTTTGCCAGTATTCCAATGAAACTGACACAGATGCATTAACATAGACTGGAAATCCATAATCTAGAGTTTGTGTGTGTGTGTATATTTCATGTATCTATTTTTCAAATGCTCTAGTCATTCACTTATTACTTTTCTCAAAATAATAGAACTCTAAAACATAATATTTATTTCAAAAGTTAGCATAAGTGGTATATTTGTAGCTCAACTTTCATTTTTATAGGTATCCCACATCTGGGACAATGGGACTTAATGGGTTAAAAAAGATTAGCACTAAATCTGACCAAGATTTAAAGATTGTCTGATAGAGATGAATCATTCAAAACTACACAGAAAACCTAGCAAATCAAAAATCAATATAACTCCAAATTAAAACAAAAAACCATACAAAGAAGGAAATGTAATCACAGTTTACCACCTAGCTCAACTGTACTGTTTACACAGTCATAACAATGCAAATGGTGAATATCAATCTAAGCAAAATTACAACATGACTATAAACAGAAGGTGAAGGGTGGAAAATGTATATGTGTAATGATCAGAGGGGCTAGAAAGAGCCAAATCCTCGTGTTTCCTAGTGGGACATCAATAAAAATGCCTGAACTGTTTTTAAAAATCAAGAAAGAGCACCACAAGCATCTTACTTAGAAATACGAATGTTAATACCAAAAGATAAAAAAACAACAAAATTAAACAGTTATATATGAGGAGGAGAGAATGATAAAATGTGGAAAGTATTTTTGTTTTTAAACTATAAACATTGTACATATCTATTTTTTTGACTTGTTTAAACTATGTGCATATATAATTTTAACAAAACATAAAATGTAAAAAAAGATTCTTTGACAATTTCCCACAAAAAGCTACCTCTCCATGAACAACATAAGCATATAGATTCATTTTGGGTTCTCACAATGCACATATAAATGCTATTATTTCAGACTCAGGAATATTCTCGAGAACACAGGCCTGTATTTTCTTCCATCAAGTAGGCAGAATCATTGCCAACAAAACTTGGCTTACAATGACCCCTAAAGACAATATCCCATACATATCAGACAACTAATCATAGTACCTTCTAAGGAAAACTGTCACCCCCACAAGACCTAATAAAGGGACAGCCTTTGGTAACATCTTTCCTAGACTTATCTGATTGAATCAGCAGCTACGCCAGTGGTGTATCAAATAAATACAGGTCTTGAGGCAATGTCTTATACATTTACAACAAAAAGGTCTATATCACTCACAGAAACATAACTTCAACAATAAGCAAAGGGACTTTTATCCAATAAACAAAATTTTACTATAAAAACAAACTTCAAGATTTAAATCTTAAAATCTAAAGCAAATAAGATTTTATGTTAAAATTTAAAACATCAGGCAAGTACCTAAAATTTGACAAATAATCTACCATGACTCTGTTCATTGTTCTTACTCTTTCAGTTCTTTTTAATTTTCATGCATTTTTTTAGCCAAATAAGATTTAGAAAGGTGGAATTTATGTAACTACATAAATGGTACAATAATACTACATAGGTCATGGGAATAAAGTACAGCTAAGACCTAACCCAAAGTTGACTTCTATTCAAGTACAATGTAGCTTATTTGCAAATTATATCATACTGAGTTTTAAATGTTACAACTTTTCAGTGGTCACAAATACTACAGTTAAAACTTAAAACTTAAACAAACTGTTTATTATAGCCCATAAATCCCAATGTAATGCATCAGTTGCATTAGCTTTCTTTTGTAACTGTCACTAACAACTTATAGGATGGCCAGTAATCTAGATCTAAAGCAAAAAAAGGCAAACTGATCCTATAAATATACCTTATCAGAGACAATGAACTAGGAAACATTCAGAGAAAAGTCAGAGATAGGACTTCAGTCTAAAAGGTCCTAACCTGGAGAAAAGACACAAAAGTAGCCTCAAGCATGCCCAAATTATAAAGCTGTGATAAAGTGAACACCAGTTAGTGGTAGAAAAATCAGTATATGAGAGAGGTACAAGTGTAGAGATACGATGACCTAGTTTGCTGGAACTGTTCCAGTTTTAGAACTGGAAGACCCAGGCCTGGGAAAACCCCTCAATATTGAAAAAAGAGGGAAGGATGGGATCAACTGAATCAAGTTAACAATTAAATACTAGTGTGAAGCTCAAAATCCCATGCTCTTGGGGCCATTGGAACTACCTTAGACTGAAAAACTCTCAAGTTGTAGACTTTTTAAAGGAGTATGCATATGTGTAAGATCCTGATTCTGACTTTATTAACCCCTGACTCTTGAAATAAACTTCCCCTTGCTTGGGTTAGCCTAAATTCTTGTAGCCAAAAGGGTCTAACTGAAAAATGAATCATTTCAATGGTAGATGAGAGAAAATTTAGTTGGTTGTTTCATGTCATTTAAAACTGTAATTTACAGAAAATAATTTTCCCAAGGTGTTTTAAAAAATTGGAAAACTGACACTGTAATGAGAGAATAAAAACAAAAACAAGAGGGTTAGGATTGTGGCTCAGTAGTAAAGCGCTTGCCTAGCATGTATGAGGCACTGGGTTTGATTCTCAGCACCACATACAAATAAATAAATAAAGGTTCATCAACAACTAATAAAAATATTTAAATAAATAAATAAATAAATAAAAACAAGAGAGTAAAAGATTCAGTGAGAAAAAAATAAAAAGCTCAGTTAACTATAAAAGTGATGAACTTAATAATTTATAAATTTCAAATATATTATGTAGTAAGAATAAAACTAATAAGTTATTCTTCAATTCCCCACCAAAATAAAGTAATCAAGGGACACCAAAGAAACTCAATTCCTAAAGATAGGTATCAGTCTTAACAAAAGAAATGGCTGGTTCTATTCTGTGTGACAACCTGAAATTTCTTATAGTTCTATGACTCTAGCTCCTAACTTTAGGGGCCCAATTGTACCTGATCTTTAAATAAGAAGGTACTACTAAGTATTAAGAGATTCTGGCCAAACCACATCTGAAATAATGAAACTATGTTCAGGTTTTAGGGCCATATTTGAAAGGAACACTAGAAAACTAAGCAGCATTTAGAAGAAATCAACAAGGCTTTGGGAATGTAGAAATCTAAAAGAAGAAAACTGATAACTATACTTAAATACTTGAAGTACCCTTAGAAAGTATTTTATTTTTTATTTTTTATTATTTAAGAAGACAAAACTAAGACCAACAAATAAAAGTCATAGGAGGATTTTCACTCAATATATTGAAAAAAGTTATAATAATTCCAAGTCTTCTAAAAATGAAGTGAATGTTCTGAAAAAGCTATGTAGGATATCCAATAGAAGTGTTCTACCAGAAATTAGATTGACATAAATCACCCATATAAACACACACACACACACACACACACACACACAAACACACACACACACACACACAATGGTATAAAAGAACACTTTATAGAGAGAAAAATTGAATCAGGTATCTTTTATTTGGCAGGGGGAATTATAAGGATTTACTATTAGCTACTTCCCCACCCCTTTTTATTCTTTATTTTGAAACAGAATCTTGATAAATTGCTAAGACTGCCCCTGAACTTGCAATCCTGCCTCAGTCTTCCAAGTCACTGGGATTATAGATGCGTGCCACCACACCCAGCCCAATATCCTTTCTAACATTTAATTAAAAGTTTAAATAACTTTAAACGTATGGAAAACCTTAAACAGAAGTAAACAGAATACTGAATTATGCAGTTTTAATATTATTAGCTACTGGCAACTTTATCCATAACTCCCTATTCTGGCTCATCCTTACTTATTCTGAAGTGTATTTCAGAAGTCAAATTATTTTGTCCTTAAATATTTCATGTCAGATGAACTTTAAAACTCTCCCAAGATTCTGTTCTATAGTTTCAAGACACAAGGAAACTGAAAAGTCCACTAACATTTAGAAAGTGAATTATGCTCACCATGTGCTCAATCAATTCTAGAGAAACTAAGGGATTTAGTGCTTTGACAGTTTTATTGCCTAGTTTCATAGTGACATCTAGTGGACTAAAACTGCAACAGAAAAAGCAAGATTAAAAGGCATCTATTGCACAAGTACAAGGCTCTGGGTTCAATCCCCAGCATAGCAAAAAAAAAAAGAAAGAAAAAGAAAAAAAAAATCTATCATTATGCAGTTGTATGGGTAAAAGTTCACATGCCCAAAATAGTTAAGTCACTGAATATTCTTTAGCAAATTCATCGTCTTCCAAAAAAAAAAAGTTTTTTTAAACAAGGCATAAAAGTTTTTAAAATTTTATAATACTTTTTATAACCCGATTTCTCCTACTCATCATTTCATTTTGTCATTCTTCTCTATAAACTATCAATTAGAAAGCCTTTACCTCTTATACCAACCACACTGCAGATTCTAAGTCTTTAACTGTTCCTCTCATCTGAAAATTCTCTTATCAATTCAGCATATCAATTCAAAATATACTACCCCATTCCATTTCTTTCATGAATACTTCCCCTATTATTTCCTCAGAATTTAAAAATTTCTTAACTCCCACGGCAAAATTTAATTGCCAGATACAGGAAATGTGTCCATAATATTATTTAGTAGACTAGGAACTATTAGCTTTGTATGTCTCCCTGGAAATATAAACCCATGGAAGGTCCCATTTCACATTTCATTAGTATCCCCACAATGCTTAACAAATACAGTGTATTCAAATACATGCTGACTAATGTGTTCTAACCATGTGTTAAACAGATGAAGTTTATAGCCATTAAGCAACACAAAAGCAAAGACTGATGTGTCTTGAGTAAATATTCTATCCCTTGTATTTTATGCAGTGCCTGGTTCAATGAATTTTTGTTTAACAAATAGTTCGTAATCTTAAAAGAGAAAAAAATGATTATGAAAATTATTACTACAAACCAAACAAAAACTCAGTTTTAGATAAAGAAAATTTAAAAACAAAATGTCTACATAACAGGTACTTCTAAAGCTTTCCCTATTTATACTAATACCCCAAGTGGATTATGACCAAGTACATTAACTTAGGCAGTATACAGCTTCTATTTTCAGGGTCATCATTTTCCACATTTTTTCTCCTCCTCTCACTACCTTTAGGAATGTACTTTTTAATAAAATGAAGAACAATTTCCAAAGCAGAGGTGAAGAATATACCAAATGAAAAAAAGCTCAGCACACTAAGAAAAGAGCCTACTAAGAGTCAAGTGATTTGAGTGGACAAATCTATTCATAATTTTTAAATATTAGGTACATAAGTGAGTTACTAAATAAAAAGGACATTTTTCCAAAAATTTTAGATCTGTTAGGCATGTCCATATTATTACTTTACCTAAAACTATAGATTCATTTATTATAATAACCAGATGAAGACAGAAAAGAAAAAAAGATATAAAGCTAAATAATAAATGAAATGCCCTTTAAATGTACTGAATATCTTTGCAACAAAGGTAAGAATAACTTCTTTCTGTACGCTACAAACTAATAGTAACTTACCCCAGAACATAATTTCATTATAATTAAGAAAATCTATGTTCTTTGGCCCAAAGTTCTTTCTAATGAATTTTGAATTCTAACACTTTGGCACCTTTCTTTAGATAATTCTAAAGTCATACTAAAAATAAATTAAAATGTAAATCAGAAAAATACATGTAAAAATAAGCACTATTCCACTGGTCCCCATTTTTACAAAAATTTTAAAAAGTGATAAAAAGTGAAGTAAAATATAACCCCTATTTCATATTTTATTACTGGCATAGTTTTAGTTAAGAGGATGGGAAAAAATCAGACATAAGATAAAATTAAAATGTACTTACAGCTTGGGCTTGTTGTTGGAATAATTCATTCTCATTCTCTCCATCTTTTATTGCACCCCCAAACATCTGGGAAGGAGGAAGCCTAAAACTTCCAATAGCAGCATTCAAATTGCTTGGAAAAATACTTGTCCCTTTAGGAGTGAAGTGTGCTGGATCTGAAGATTGCATTGCTATAGAGCCTTCTTTTTCTGCCTACACAAAAGAAAAAGAAGGGATAGTGAGATTTCACTCCAATCCAGTATAATCAAATGCCTCTAAGTCAGTCAAAAGATTTTCAGTTGGTTGAGAGAAGTTAGCTGGTAAAGAAACTAACTTACCAGTCATCTATTAGTACTAATAACTTATTTATATTATTTCCTTTAATTCTCACACAATCCTATAAGATAAGCATCATATCTGTATTTTATAGGGACATGTACAACCATAAAAGTTAAGTAACCCAAGGTCACATGCCTAGAAGTAACAGAGCCAGAATTCAAACTCAAGTGTGATTCCAAAATTCTGACACTGTTTTTAACTACTGAGTGAAAACAAAAAACATATCAGAACACACAGGAATAAAATATGGTTTCTCTACATAAAAATCTTGTGTACTCACTAGAAAATCAGATTATATAAAACATGGAATTAGAAGAAAGTGATACTGTTACTGCATAACAGTTTATCTTACAGTACACATACTTTCCATTCAATCATTACTCAGGTTCACTTTTGAACTTACTGCTTCAAAAGACTTCTGAAGCTGTTGCTGTTTTTTCAGCCTAATTTGTTGATTTACTCGGTGTTTGACTTGTCTCTGAAAATGTTTCAAAGCTTCTTGTTTTTTTCTTAGTTGTTCCTTTAGTTCTTCTTCAATTATATGTGCTGAAGTCTTTAAAGATAAAAGATAGGAAATTAATTTAATTGTCACTAGTTTTGCCCATTAGGGCTGTTGCAAACACAAAGAAGTCAGGATATAATCCTGGAAACAATAATTCAGTTCTATAATTCAAAATTCCTAGAAGAGCAAGGAAATGATGAGTATACAGAGCCAATGAGTACTAAGTGCTTAAACCAAATCATAAACTGAAACTAAGATGTCCTCATTAATTTTTTCCCCACATTTTATTAATTCTTAATGAACAAATTTAAACTCACTCCTGTTATACATTTTCTAAAAGGATTAAGTAAATGGTGCTGATATACCAGACTGCTCACCATTCACCAGAGACATCCTAATGTAAACTCCTTCACACTTAGAATTATGTTCCATTTTTAATATAGCATGTTCTTCCTTTCATGTCTGCCTAGTAAAGGGCCTACTCAGTCTTCAAGACCATCTAAAATCCATCCCTAGTAATTCCCATAACACTCTGAGCTCTTAGGCTACAGTATCTCTCGTTTTACTTATTTTACTGAGTTCAACACTTATTGACTCACCCATCAGATTATGGGCTCTTTAAGGACAGGAAATGTGTTTAATATTCCTGATTTCCCTACAATATAGCATAGAGACTTGACTATAAAGGTACTGAATAAAGATTTATAAATTGCTCAGTCCCGCAACAATTCTAAGTAACCTAGAATATTTTATCACATTTGAGTCCTTGATCTATATTCACCTGCTCTAAGTGCTCTGAATAACCACAGGAACACAAATAATAACCATTATCATTATTAAGGATCTATTATGTGCAAGCACTTTATATCACTCTATCCTCAACACTACCTTCAGTTGTAAGGTAATTCTTGTTACAAATGAAGAAACTGGTGTTCAGAAAAATCAATCTCCAGTAGGAGCCCAAGATCCAACACTTTTATTATCTATCCTGCATTGTTTTTCTCTTGACTGTATGTTCTTTCTTCAAAAGGAATTTTTAAATTAAATAAATCATCATCATATCTTCTTCCTATTGCTTCTTGTAACACAGTGATTTCAACTTTCAAATCTGAAGAGTATCTCAGATATTACAGGCTCTCATTAAATTCTCAAAAACAAAATGAATTTTAATTTAAAGTTTTCAAGAAACCTATCCCATAAACTATTCTACAAGAGTATGGTCAACTAAAGTTGAGTGTAGAATACAAATAGCAAAACAACTGGGTAAAATAATTCCAAAGAAGGGGCATACATAATAAAGCCTGAACAATGACGCGGATTAACCCAAGTTGGGTTTAAATTAAACCCAAATTTAAGCCATTCAACCTCTTTCTTTTACTTCCATTTTCTCTGGCCTGCCACTTTTTTTACCCCCACACTAAAATTATCAAACATTTTATTAAAGTGCATGACTGACAATAGATTTTGAATCTTAATTGTAAACCAAAGATAACTGTGTACCAGCATTTAGAAACACTTTTCTTAACAAACGCCACTGTGCAGGCAACAAGAACTCAACAACTTTTGTCCTATGGGATGTTAAGAGGTTCCCAGAGTCAAAGAAATTTGGGAAATACTGGATTAAACAAAACTAAATATTGTTTTGACTGTACAATTAACCTCATAGCCTTCCTTCACCCTATGGACTATCCAAGGAGCAATACAGAATGAAGTGTTTCTGATCATAATCAAAGAACACATTTTGGATGATTCACAGATGAGGGAATGGAGTAGTTAGTCTACAAAGATGATCTCTCCTCCCCTATTTTTTTTTAATGCCGTATTGGGGATTGAGCATGGGGCCTCAAACATGCTAGGCAACTGCTCTACCACTGAGCCACATCCTCAGCCCTCTCTTCCTCCCCTCAATAAATCAAGCCTCCTGGTCTTTACGCTCATGTTTATTATGTTCTCACACCAAATCTGATCCAGCCCTGAACATCTGACAGAATGAAGCAGAAGTGTTGGCTCTGTGACTTCCCAAGCAAGGTCATAAAGCAACTTCTACCTGAAGCTCTTGGAGTGCTCACTCTGGGTGAAACCACCACCATATAAGAATTCTGACTACTCTGAGACTACTATGCCATGAGGAAACACAAACTGACCAAATAGGCCATCTGAAAGAAGACAGATATACAACCAGCCCCCAGCCATTTTGATCATCCTAACCCATATGCCAGAATGTGAGCAAGAAAGCCACCTTAGACATTACAGCCTATTAAGTGTCACAGGAAGAGGCACCAAAGAATTTGACCAACAAACAGAAGACAGTCAAGCTGTCCCAGATAAATTAAGTTACCTCAGATGAGGCCCCAGACACTGAGAAGCAGAGACAAGTCATCCCACTATATCCTGCCCAAATTCCTGACAGTATTTTTTGCTTTATGCCACTAGATTCTCAGTAAAGGTAACTAGAACAAATAATAAAATAATGTAAGAGCCATACATGATAATAGGACAGCAGTGTCATTTGATGTTAATGTAATTACTATGGGGCAATGGGGATCTAAGCTCTGGCATTATTTTTAGGAATCCTGATGACTCCTTGAAATTTGGGGGGAAATGAAGAGGAGTTCACCTTTTGGAGAGACATGATGTTAGTGTAACAAGTTTTAGAAGTAACTACTTTCATCTACTCTCAGCTAACAATGGCATACAGCTATGACTGTAAATAAGGATGGATTCCCAGACTAGACAGGCTAAAGTAATAAGTATTAGATGCTTGATCAAACTTCCTTTGGCTAAAACTGATTCGAATTTTTTAAATGAGGGAAAGAAGACATGTTTATACATGTTCCAAGTCTTTAACATTTTGAATTAATGTGTAGGAACTAAAGATTTAAGTTTTTCTTTTTAATACTAGAGATCAGACCCAAGGTCTCACACATGCTAGGCAACCCCTCTACCACCAAACTGCATCCCCAGTCCTTCATTTATTTTTACATTATTTTGTTTATTATTATTACTTGGGGGGAATACTGTGGATTGTACCCATGGTTCTTTATCCCTGAGCTACATTTCAGTCCTTTTTTTTTTTTTTTTAATTTTTTAAGACAGAGTCTCACTAAGTTGCTGAGGCTATCCTCAGCCTTCTGCCTTCTCCTTCAGTCTCCTGTCTCACATTCTGAGTCCCTAGGATTGCAGACATATGCTACATCACCTGGTTCTTTTTTTCATTTATTTTTTATTTTTTTATTTTTATTGTTTTTGCGGTGCTTGGGATTGAACCCAGAGCCTTGTGCTTGCAAGGCAAGCACTCTACCACCTGAGCCATATCCCCAGCCCAATCTTTTTTTTTTTTTTTTTTTAATTTTTAAGACAGGGTATCACCATGTTGCCCAGGCTGGTCTTGCACTGGCAATCTTCCTGCCTCGGTCTCCCATACAGCTGGAATTACAGGTGCGCACCACCACACTCAGGCTAAGACTTAACTCTTGTTAAAATACAAAAAGAAACTAGGCACAGTGGTGCACCCCTATAATCCCAGCAGCTTGAGAAGCTGATGCAAGAGGATTGCAAGTTCAAAGCTAGCCTTAGCAACTTAGCAAGATCCTGTCTCAAAATAAAAAATAAAAAGGGCTGAGGATGTGGCTCAGTGGTTAAACATCCCTGGGTTCAATCTGTGGTGCCAAAAAAAAGGGAAAAAGAAAGAAAGAAAAGAAAGAAAGCTTGATGGTGTCAAATTTTAGGCAGTTTGATAATGCTGACATTATAAACATGTCCTAATCTAAGCAATTAAAAAGATGTATTAATAACTTAAATAATGAAAGACCTCTGCACCAAAACTTACTAATATTCCTTGTATATCTCTTTTCATCCCCACTTCAACCATCCTTTTTCAAGGCTTTTCCTTTCCATTTCTTAGCACTATAAAAGCTTTGATGGTATACTTCATGCCTAAATTGTTATAATTATATCCTAACTTGTCCCCCTGGATCCAATCTCTCCCTAACCTTATAAAGTTTGAAGCAATTAATTTAACCAAACCACAGATTATGAAAGTCATCTGTAAATATTAAACAATAAATAAAGTCAATCTCTACTCCAAAATGTCCTATAGTTCCTCATCATTCCTATTTTCCATAATCCTCCCAACCACCATCCCCCTATTTAACTTTCCATTCCAATCAACCTAATCAACTCTTAGAGCCCTAAACACACATTGTTTTACTTCCATCTCTCCCCATTTCCCTTAATAGGAGAATCATCCCACTCTCTTCTCAGATTAGCCAAAGTCTTT
Organism: Glaucomys volans; assembly: GCA_020662805.1. NCBI lineage: Eukaryota > Metazoa > Chordata > Mammalia > Rodentia > Sciuridae > Glaucomys > Glaucomys volans. The sequence goes on from JAJEJO010003522.1 coordinate 211,217, forward strand.
TAAACTTTCCTGGCTCATATAAACTCAGTCATATCTTTCTTCTTTGATTAAACATCATCTCTTAGCACTTAATCATATACTAGTGACACGTAAAATTTCTTCAGAAAATAGGGTAAGAATAAATCAGTTAATATGTATACATATACATGTGAATATTCATTTAATAAATATACTACATTACTTTGTCATTTAACATTTATTTCAGAATGTCTCATTTCTCCTCTGGGATAAAGTACACATACTTCAGTGAAAAGGGAACATACTTTTCCACCCATGTTCAGTACTCAGTCAATATAGAGAAGATCATTACACATTTTGTGCATTCCATAAATATTTACTGAATGCCTATACTTATTAGGCAATATTTATTTTAAGATAAAAGTCAGGTAATGATAAGCAAGATTTCTTACCTATGCTAATGGAGCTCACACTTCACCAGGAAAAGCAGATATGTAACAACTTACTATATAATACCATGTGGTAAGTACCATAATACAATTTTAACAAATAGCTAAGGAGCATAATTTGGGGAAACACTATGAAAAACCTTCTTCTAAAATTGTCCTTATGCCAAGTCACATGAGAACCATCACATAAACAGGCACATAAGTAAATTTTGCAAAAGTTTTCCTTCATCTGAAATGCTCCTCCTTTCAGGGCCAACAAAGACCATATATCCTCACTCATCATCTACTATATCCATGAACAGGAAGGAACAGAAAATAAAGGTCCCTGTTCTCATGGAATTTATAGTTAAAACTGTCTCAAAATCCCAATCAGAATAAATTTATTTCTCCTTTTTGCTTGAATCTCCATTTTAAAACATAGGTATCGTGTTGCAAGCAATCAAATTTATGAAGTAAACTGATAAACATCCTGTCCCCTATATTATGGCCTGTACAGTAGGTCTACTTAAATAGTATTTTGATTGTACCAACTAAAGCTGCAACAAGTTTTGGCAAAAACATACTTGTTCTATAACCCTTATGCAAAAATATTATCTATTTACAACAGAATAGAAACAGCATCCTCCAACTGTTCGTCTTTAGGCACCAAAAATTAGCGAAGACTAATAAAAACAAAGGGGGAATCACCACATTTGGATCAAACTGACACTTACATATGCTGGGATTTCCGAACTACTGGGGGAGGCAGGTTCCACCCATGCCCCAACTGGTACTACAGCTTGATTCCTCTCAGCCAGCACTGTTAACACGTCCTTGCTCTTCATGGGGTTTAAAGCCAGGGACAACTTTGTGGTATTCTGAGATTTCTTGAGGGGAGCCATACGTCCTGGCATCTGTGATTTCTGGTTAGAAAAAAAAAAAGTGTCAAAAGCTCAAACCTCCTAATACATGAGTCACGGATGTATGAGGAGAGAAGCCCTACGAAGCAGAAACCTGGCATGGAGGAGAAAACTAGGGATTCTAGAGAAAGACTAAAGAAAAAGAGATGAAGGAAAAAGTAAAGACGCAAGAAAAGGTTTAAAAACTGCCTCCTGGAAGGAATGAGGATGAGAGGAAAGAGAAACAAGGTTCGAAATCGGAGAACGAAGACTGTGCCTAGGGGTGAGCACAGTGCAGGGAGTTGGAGGCCAGAACCTGGGTCTGAGGCAGAGTGCAAACACCCTAATCGGTATTCGGATATGGAGAGAAGCGCTGAACCCGCGAGTTCCGGGCCAGATAAAAGCCTGCTTCAGAGGAAGCGGGAGCCCACTCCTACTCAGACAGCACTGGCGCAGGATCAGTCCTGAACTCGCCAGAAATTCAAACTACGTTGGACACTAAGGAAACCACCTCGAGTAAACCGCCACTTTTGGGCGGGACGTCCCGCCCCGCCCCTCCACTACCTTGTGCCCGCCCCTTCCGGGCCTCCCGTCCTCGCCCGGGGGATGGGGCGGTGTGAGGGCGGGCTTCATGCGTCGTTGGCTCCGTCACTTCCGCTTTCTGTCCTGTTGACGAGCGGTACTGGAGGGTGTGTGGCGTTGCTGGGTACCACGCGAGATGAGGTGCGGCCAATCGGTGGTGCTAAGACCATTTCAAAAGCCTCAGGAAAGGAGCTGCTTTGAGCTGGTGATCTGACCGACTGGGTTGGCCACAGTTGCAGTTGAGGAAAATACGGGAAAAGAATAGAAGGGCTGGGCAGGATTTCCTCGAGAAACAGCCTAGACAACAATAATTCATACTATTCTTTTATATAATTCTTTATGTTTGCAGCTCTGTTTCATACATATTCTTGTATTTGAACATCGCAGCCTCGTGAATGGTCTCCTTCTCTGCTCCAAATTGCTGTAATACAGAGTAATATATACTTCATTAACCCTGTGGGACACCCACTCATTCATTCAGAATACTTTATTGCATGCTTTTTATATACCAGTGATATTCTCTCTCTCTCTCTCTCTCTCTCTCTCTCTCTCTCTCTCTCTCTCCTCTGCACTAAAGATAAATAGCGAACAAAACAAACAAATAACCTTTGTTAGGGAATTTACAATAAAGTGAAGTAACCGAATACACATATGAATAAATTAGTAAAGGTGTCAGCTTCTGAGTGCTGTGGAGTAAAAGGAGACAGGATAGGAAATGTGTTAGGGAAGGTGGGGAGATGAAATATTACATAGGATGTCTGGAAAAAGTTTCACTAAGGTACTTTTGAGAGAAGACTTAAATGATATAATAGAAAAACCACTGTGATTGTTAAGGGGAGGATTTTACAATGTTCCAGGTAAAGGGAACAGCAAATACAAATGCCCCAAGGTGGGAGAATTGCCTGGCTGAGGTGCAACAAGGAAGCTAGTTTGACTGGAGCAGAGTGAGAGGGGAAGAGCTGAGACAGGAGGCAAAATTTTGGGCCTGGGCTAACGACCATATTAGATCATTGTAAGCCACCATAAGGTGCTGAGATAAGGAGTCGTGGGAAGGTTTCAAGCAAAGGAATGCCTTAATGTGACTTGCATTTTTTTAAAAAAAATTATTCTAGATTCTGTATTGAGAAAAGGGATATGAATAGAAGAAAGACCAATTAGGAGGCTATTGCAATAATTCAGGTAGGAGGTTTTAAAGTGTTGGATCAGCAAGTAGTGGTGAAGATGGTGAAAAGAGGTTGGATTCTGGATATACTTGGGAGGCAAGATTTTCAGGATCTGCCGAATGTGTGGATATGGACTGTGTATTGTGTGCATGTGATAAGACTTAAAGGAAATTCTTGGGGTTTCATCTTAAGCAACCAAAAGGATGGAATTACTATTTACTGAGATGGTAGAGATGCTAAAGGACTAGGTTTGAGCTGCTTCCTGGTGTGATGTTTGAGCCACTTTCCTCCACCACGCTCTCCTGCCATGATATTCTGCCTCACCTCAAACCCTGAGGAAGGGAGTTAGCTGTCTATGGACTGAGACTTCTGAAACCAGTCTGAAGTAGATGCTCACTTGTTAAGCCTGATGTTTCTTCCTGAAGGGAAAGGCAAAGAAGCAGAGTATGAGGTGAAGTGGGAGTAGAGACTAACAGGAAACTTTGAACATATTGGAACCTCTTAGAAGGCAGGAAAGAACCCACTTGTCCTGGTCATGCATTTTCTACCTTCTGTCTATCACCTGTCGACAATGTGCCACTTAACAGTGCTGCACACTTTTAAGCTCCACTCAAGAGAAGTTAGGAAACTTGGACATCCAGGTGGGGTTGGGAATCACTAAGAGACAATCTTGCTCCTGACGAGGATGGAACTAAACTGAAACTCCTTGTTCATGTGTGGGGTTCCTGTATAAACAGACAACAGGGCTCCTCTGTCACTACTGCAGAAGAAAGGGGGAACCCTAATAAGGGAAGAGAGATGATCCTACTGGGAAAAAAATTGACCAGAAATTATGGCTCTGAAAAGAAAAGGCCAACAGGGAGTTTAAGGAAATTAACAGCATTCTCTCCTGCCAGAGAAAACCATTCCAACAAAGGAATTCTCAGATTGACCAAAGGGTATTGGTAAGTTTAATCAGTACTTTCATCATAAAATAATGGAAAATAAAATATACCAGAGTTTCTTCAATGGTGGTCCTCTGCAGCATAAGCATTATCTGGGAACTATTAAAAATGCAAATTGGTGAATCAGAAACTGAGATGGGCCCAACAATCTGTAATTTAACAAGCTGTACAGGTGTTTCTAATGCAAACTAAAGTTGTAAATCCACTGTATGAGTGCTGGAAGCTAAATGAATCACAGCTGTGAAGAACCTCTAACATTAAACCCTGGTGTAAAACAAATAAAAAATTGAGAAACTAGCAATTTAAATATCAGGATGATCATCGTTCATCAAGTAAGGATGTAGCTTGATATAAAATACTTTCTTAACCTAAATACAAAAAGGGAATATGGTAGTTCATTGTTTTTATCCAGCTTTATTAAGGTATGATTGACAAAAAAAAAAAAACCCTATGTATTTACAGTATGTGTTTTGGTATACATTTATGTTATGAAATGATCACCACAATCAAGCTAACATATCTATCACTTCACCTAGCTATTACTTATGTATGTGAGTGATGAGAACCCATGAAATTTCAAGAAAATTTCAAGTATATAAGATATTATTATAATTAGCCAACATGCCAAACATTTGGTCTCCAGAGCCTATTCATCTTGTAACTAAAAGTTTCTAGCCATTGACCAACAGCTCCCATTTTCCCCAATCCCTAATAGCCTACCCTTCTACTTCCTGTTACCATGAGTCCACCTTTCTTAGATTCTATGTGTAAGTGAGATGATGCAGTATCTTTCTGTTTCTGGCTTAATTTACGTAGCATAATGTCCTCCAGGTTCATCCTTGTTATCACAAGTAGCAGAATTTCTTAAGAGAATGAAAACCAGACTAAAGTATATGTTTCTTCCCTCATCCCAATTTTTTTTATTGTTTTGGGATTGAACCCAAGGTCTCTTGACCACTGAGCCACATCCCCAGCCCTTTTTTATATTTTATTTAGAGACAGGATCTTGAGGAGTTGCTAAGAGCCTCACTAAGTTGCTAAGGCTGGCTCCGAACTCATGGTCATCCTGTCTCAGCCTCCTGAGCCTCTGGGATTACAGGCATGAGCCACAGCACCTGGCCTTCATCCCAACTTTTGATACCTGAAAAAGACAATTTCCAGGTCTAGGCTCAGAGAGTAGCACCCCTCAGCTGAAAGTAATAATCCCACAGGTAGGCACAATGACTAGAGGGGGTCTACTCATAGCCTATAAAGAGATGTGGCTCTGAAAGCCTTTTCAGTGACACATTCCAAAGACTTCACTTAGTGGATTTACATGGTGTATTTTTCATGCACAACTAGCTTCCCATTGGCACCTCACCCTTCTTGGCCTATTTCACTGGACTTTCATTGGTTATAACTCAGCAAATGCCATCAATTGATATTACCTTGTCAAAACATATTCAAACCAATAGTAAAATATAAAATAAAATTACATGAATAAGTTCTAGACCTGCTACTTGCCTATGCCAACCTGATCTCCAACATTATGAAAATCAAAAGTCCATTATAAAACATTCTACACAATGGTGTGTAAAAATAAAACACAAAAATAGGCCTAGACATTTCCTGAAAGGTTAACAACACATCTAGCCCAGCAGAGGAAGAGAAGTATCTGGAGCTACCTGGGGTATCTGAACTAAAACCACACTGGACGTCTCAGGACTGAGAGCCCACTTACTGTACATCATAAGACCAAGCAGAGAACATTTCACTGTGTGAGGCAGGGTCGCTCTGACAAGGACCTTCTCTTTCTCTTACCTTTCATCCAAGGGCCAGAAATGAGGCAAAGTTTATTTTTTAAAAATAACATTGATTCAAGACTTACCTTTAACTTTTTGGTTTACTTCAAATTTGGCCTCCTGAATATGGATTGTCCAATATGTTTAATATTCACATGAGAATGTGATATTAAAGGGTCTCACAATTTGAAATATAGTGCTTTGCACGAGAACTTGTTCTGTTTTGTTGAGGGCAATGGGAGTTTGTTTTGTTTTTGTATTTTTTAATACAAAATGTTAATACAATAATTTTTTAATCTTTCATAGTCACGGAAACTTTAGGTTCTATATTTTTGTGAGGTATTTATTTCATTGGTTTTATTTACTGAAAGTGAGAACATAACTGACTCATTTGATCTTTTCTGACTCTCTTCAAAAGTGAATGCAGGCCAAAGAATGATAATGACCAAATTATGTTCTGTGCATGTGTGAATATGTAACAATGAATTTTACTAATATGTATAACTATAATTCAACAATAAACAGAATTTTAAATAAATTTTTTTAAAAAGGACTAGGTTTGAGAAGACCAGGAGTTCAGTTTGGGACAGATTAAGTTTTATTTAATCAACTTCCAAGAAACTAGTAAGAGAAAAGTATCTGGAGGAAAGGTCTGGGCCAAAAGAATAAATCTGAGAGTTAGTAACCAGTAGATTGAATGGAATTATAAATAAGCTGAGTATAAATAAGAAAGTAGGTCCCTACACCTAGTCCAACATTAAATAGACTAATAGGAGCATGCAAAGAGATTGGGAAGGATCAGTCAGTAATACAAGGAAGAAAACCAGGAGTATATGACACTTTCAAAGTCAAATGGAAAAAAAGAAAAGATTCCATTAAGGAAAACATACCATCTGTGTTAAAGCCATATGAAAAGTCAAATAAGATGATAGAATTGACTATTGGATTTAGCAATATGGAAGTCATTGATAACTTTAAAAAGAGCAGTGTCTAGGAGCAATTAAAACAAAAGTCTGATAGGGTAGACTTAAGAGAGAATGGGAGAAGTAATTGAAGACAGTGATTCTGTACAACTCTTTCAAAGAGTTTTATTTAAGAGACATAGAACTCCACTAAAATTCCATCTCACTCCAGTCAGAATGGCAATTATCAAGAATACAAAGTAACAATAAATGTTGGTGAGGATGTGGGGGAAAAGGTACACTCATACATTGCTGGCAGAACTGAAAACTGGTGCAGCCACTCTGGAAAGCAGTATAGGGATTCCTCAGAAAACTTGGAATGGAACCACCATTTGACCCAGTTGTCCCACTCCTCGGCCTATACCCAAAGGACTTAAAATCAGCATACTAGTGACACAGCCACATCAGTGTTTACAGCAGTTCAATTCACAATAGCTAAGCTATGGAACCAACCTAAGTGCCTTTCAACAGATGAATGGATTAAAAATGTAGTATATATACACAATGGAATATTACTCCACCATAAAAAGAATGACTTCATGACTTTTGCCAGTAAATGGATGGATCTGAAGACTAGCATGGTAAGTGAAATAAGCCAATCCCAAAAAACAAAGGGTTGAGTGTTCTTTCTTATATGTGGTGGATGCTAACACACAGTGGGGGCAATGGGGCGTGGGCAAGAGGGCAGGGAAGACTATAAAGTTCAGTGGATTAGACAAAGGGGAGTGAAGGAAAGAGAAAGGGGAAGGGACTAGGAAAGCCAGTAGAATGAATTGAGCATAATTTTCTATGTTCATATATGAATGCACCACCAGTAAAACTCACATCATGTACAACCACAGAATGGGATCCTAATTAGAATAAGTTATATTCCATGTACATATAATAAGTCAAAATACACTCTACTATCATGTGTATATAAAAAGAACAAATAAACAAGAAAAAAAACAGTAATGATTGGATGAAAGGATAGGTAGGGTCAGGAGGAGTTCTTTAAGACGGCATATGTTTTTTGTTTATGAGAAAGTAGTAGTAGTAGACAGGAGAAAACTGATGATACAGGAGAGAGATGGGAGAATGTCTGCAGTTACGTCATTAAGTGTGAAGGAGGAAATGAAATCTAGTGAACAAGTGAAGGCATTGGACTTAAATGGTAGGATGGATGTTTATTATGACAATAGCAGTGGAGTTAGAATACATACTGATAATTGAAAACTGTGGTGTAAGAACCCCTAATGATCCCCCCTCCTGGTCTTCACACCTTTGTGTTGTTCTTTCCCACATTGTGCCTGGGGTGGTATGTACAACCAACAGAATGTTAAAGGTGATGGTATATCACTTTGGAGGTTAGGTTGTAAAGACAAAGTGTCTCCCTCCACCACCACTTGCTTTTGCTCTCACTCTCACTCTCCCTCAGGTCACTTTGAAAGAAGCCACGTATGCCATGAGCAGTTCTATAAAAAGAGCCACATGGCAAGGAACTAAAACCTCCTGCCAACAGCCCTGTGAATTAGCTTGGAACTAAATCATCCAGCACAACCTAATAAAGTCTTCAGGAACTGTACTATTGACCAACAACTTGGCTACACTCTCATCAAAGTCAGACCACATCTCTCATCTGAGTCAGACCACTCAATTAGAAGGTGTGTGAGATAATATTTGTCACTTTAAGATGTTAAATTTGGGGTGATTTGTTACACAGCAAGACATAACCAATACAATTAAGAAGAAAGTTCACCAGTTAATAAAATAGAGGAAGAGATGTTGGAGGTTTGAGTAAGGAAGAGAGGTATAATATAGTTTTCCATAAAAGAGGAAGTGTGAACTAGAGACATGAACAATGGCTAGACGGCATTAGGACTCATGTAAAATTCATAATTATGAATTTGAAGTGAGACTAGTTGTATTAGTTTTCTATTGCTGATACAAAATGCCTTAGAGAATCAACTTAAAAGGCCCCAGTGACTCAAGAGGTTGAGGCAGGAGGATCACAAGTTTGAGACCAGGCTCAGCAACTTAGTGAAACCTCGTCTCAAACAATAAAAAGGTTTGGGGATGTAGCTTAATAGTATAACACCCCTGTGTTCAATTCCCATGTTACAGGGCTTGGGCCTTCTGGGAAACTGAGACAGCACAAAGATGCCCTTTCAAACCCCAGTTCTTGCAATCAATTTAGAAATATTTCAGACATGTTGCTCAGAGTAACAGGCAATGAATTTATTAGAAGAAAAGGGAAAGGGAGGGGCTGGGTTGAAGCTCGGTGACAGAGTGCTTGCCTAGCATGTGTGAGGCACTGGGTTTGATCTTTAGCACCACATAAGAAAAATGAATAAAATAAATATGCTTATTTGAAAAAAAGGAAAGAAATGGGAAATGGGAAAAGGGGACAGTGTCAAGGGAGAGGAAAGGAACACTGTGCCTCTCCTGCACTCCAGTTTTATTGGGGATCCCAGAGAAGTTTCCAGAGAGTCCTACCCAGGTCCATATCCTGACTTTTGACTGACAGCAGGATGACATCAGACTTTCAAGTCCCCACTTGTCATGGTATGACAACTTTGACCCACGCTGACTGGATCAAATTGAATTCTTAATCATAATTCTTATAAATTTTATGATTAGGAGGAATTATCCTATCTCCCTGAATTCTGGGATCTGGTCTGTGTAAGTGTCACAAAAGTCCCCTCTGTCACTCCAGGCTTTAGTATAACTTGTGTTCCTCTTCTCAGAATTATTTCAGGACTGAATTTCTTCAAGTAACAGGTGAACTGTTAGAGGAAAAACTGTTTCTCCTGCATTCCACAGGTTGAAAAATGTGACATATTCTGTCCACATGAGCCAGGCAGGGCTGCAGATAAATCGCTTTTTAGAAGAGAAAGCATGTGGGGGTCAGCACAGTGGGCTGTTTATAAATTACTACCTTACCCTTGTGTTCCCACCACTCATATCTGTCCCCTATCACCTGGTACTGGAAAAAAAAAAAAAGAGGAAAGATTTATTTTGGCTCATGGTTTCAGAGGTTTCGTAGTCACTTGGCCCCTTTGCTTTTGGGGTTGTAGTGATGGAGTGCATCATGGTGGAAGAACATGGTGGGGCAAACTGCTGCCGCACGGCAATCAGGAAATAAGGAGAGGAAGGAGCCAGGGTTCCAACATACCCTTTAAGGGCACACCCCAGTGATCTATTTCCTCCAACTAGGCCCATCTCCTAAAGTTTCCACCACCTCCCAATAGCTCCATCAACTGGAGACCAAACCTTCAACATGTGAGCCTCTGAGGGACATTTAAAATCCAAAACATAACACTAGTCAATATAGTGGAATGTTTTTCTTAAGTTGCAGGGTTACAGGTGTGAAATAGATGAAAAACGGAATTTTAGCCATAGTTGAGGTTTGGCCAAAATATTATCACCAAGTAAAATAGGGCAAGGGAGTTTAATACAAAGGAGTAACTAAATAATTTACCATAAAATTTGAAGTAGATGTGTTTTTCCACTGATGTAACAAACTCCTTGAGGTTAGATACTTTATAAAGAAAAGGGGCTTATTTAGCTCACAGTTTTGCAGTCTGGAGGTACAAACAGCATGGTGCTAGCTCTTGAGTGGGGCCCCTGGCTGCATCACATCATGGAAAATGGCATCATGGCAGGAGCATATGTGGACTAGATCACATAGTAAGAAAGGAATCCGGAGAGCAGGGAGGAGTCAGGCTTACTGTCTCATAATAAATCACTCTTTTGAAAACTCTCTAAATCTCTTTCAAGGGCAATGACCCCAATGACCCAACTGCTTCTCATTAAGGCATACCTCTTAAAGGTTCTAACATCTCTAACATCACCACATTAGGGACCAAACTTTCAATACATGAACTCTTGGAGGACAAAACACATCCAAACCATAGCAGTAGGTAATGATGGAAGGGAAGACAAGTTGGAGGTTAAAAACAGTTGATAGGATCAAGATATTGTAGGTTCAATGTGGCATATACATATAATGGATTTTTATTCAGCCACAAAGAAGAATGAAATTATGTCATTTGCAGGAAAATGGATGGAACTTGAGAGCATTATGTTAAGCAAAATAAGGCAAGCTCAGAAAGTCAAGGGTCATATATTTTCTATCATGTTAGAAACTAGAGAGGAAAAAGGGAAACAGAATTGAGGGTCAGGGATCTCAGGAAAATAGAAGGGAGATCAGTAGAACAGAGGAAAGGGACCAAGGGGAGACAGGAGGAGTGGGAAGGAAAATTTGGGGAATGATATTGACCAAATTATATTGTCTCACTGCATGTATGAATATACAATAATGAATTCCACTATTGTGTATAATTCACTAATAAAAATAAGGAAAAAAGAGATTATAGATTCCTGTGGTAATGTAAGGCTTTTAGGGTAAAATTACTAAAAAGAGGTACTGATAAGAGGTGGTAGCCTGAGAGTGTGGTGCTTGAAACTGAGAAAATGGAGAGGCTATGATTATAGAAACTATCAAGTCTATGGTAGGACCAGTGAAGTCAATGCTGAGGTAGGTTAAGAACAAAGTTATTGGGCTGGGATTGTGGCTTAGTAGTAGAGCACTTGCCTAGCATGTGTGAGGCACTGGGTTCAGTTCTCAACACCGCATATAAATAAATAAATGAATAAATAAATATCCATTGACAATTGAAAAAAAGAACAAGGTCACTGGAGAAAAAGAGATCATAGAAATAAAGGAATAGAGCATCAACTGGATTATCCATGAGAACACTGAAATCACCTGAAATTGGGCAAGAATATTGTTGGTGAGAGCCAGGAACTGTTGAAATTCCTTGAAGGAATTTCAGGAAAAGATCTGACTGTTGGTAGATGAGTATAACTTGGAAAACAGTGAATGATATAGTCTGATGACATGAGATGCAAAGTTAGGGTTGAGGAAAAGGGAGGAGGTGGTTTAGAAATAGCACTGAGCAATTGAGCAGCAAGAAAGAAAGCCATCCCACTCCACCCAGGGAGGCAATGAACAGAAAAGAGCCATCATTTCAGGACCAATGGGAGATTGAATTGCATACCTATATGCACACCTCACAATACTTTGAAAAGGTGTTATTAGGTAGCTCTTTGCTCTCTCCAAACCTTCTCCTCAAGGTCTATGTTTCCCAATAGCACCTGGGCCAGTGGTTTCATAAGAACCTATACTCTCTATAAATCTACAGAATTCACATCTGAGGCCCTGCTCCCATTTTCTGATATCTTCAACAAGGTTTATATCCTATATGACCCAACTCAGCAAGGGAACTGTTTGCTTAGAGAAGTCTGTCTTCTTCAGAAACTTCAATTAATGAGTGTTGCTGGCACCACAATGTGGAGGCCCTGCTCCTGAGAAGTCCTCATTGAAGATGGTTAAGCCTTTTTTTGTGGCTGGGAGATCCCTGGTCATGTCTGCACAAAGCCCCAAGTCACTGGATCCTTGGCAGCAGTCCACCCCACACAGAATTGATTGTTGTAAAACAGCAGAGAGCAATTTGCTGTTTGGTCACAACTCTTCTATTTGTGGGTGGCTGACCACACTTGTGACAAATTAGAGAACTTGATCACATGTCAGTCCTTAGAGCTTGTCCTAAGGAGAACCTCTATAGAAGTAAGAAACCTGCCTAATCCCTACTCTTAGGGGTACTGGATGTTGAAAACAACCATAGGCACTGAGTCAGACCCATTTTTACTCCCTCCCCAAGTCTGAACAGTGTTTTCCAATGCTAACCAATGTTCTGGACTATCTCCTAAAAGCAGATCACAGTACTTTGATCTTCTTCTTCCTCGTTCACCTCCGAAATTCACCTTTCTAACTGGAATAGCTAAAGGGGCCAGCTTTCCATGGTAGCATTTCACTGTAAATGGCACCAATAAAAGATTGTTCCCTTCAAGCCCAGTTTCTCGACAGCATCTGCTAGAGTGCCTTTTGCACAAGATACCCTAACTTTATCATGGACACAGAGGTCTTTTTTCTCATTCTTGGTGTATGATTTAAAAAAAAATAACATGGGGTCTCAGTGTATCTCCACATTACCAAATATTCATCTAGACACAAAAGATGTGCTGTCCAGATCCTCCTTCAAAGAAGGTCTTATTGACCCACCTTTGGGGATTATTGTAGTCCCTTCAGCTGCCAACTCCTTTAGGGACTCCCTCAGCTTTATATTATTGCCTCACCATCCCTTTGAGGAGTAACTGCAACCAGTGATTGGTGAGTATGGGTATGTAAAGACCTGGTAGTATTGGTTCAACTGGGAACACCCTTTTGGGCCATGATTTTCAATTCACTGGGAGCTCACTGGGAATGAGGCTGTCAGACTTTCATCATAGCTCAACCTCTTCCCTCTGTCCGCTTCTGAATCCTCCACCTTCTTTCCATAGCTGTCAATCCCAGAACACTCCCTTATAAAAATCCTGAACATGAAATTCTGTCACAGTGTCTGCTGCTTGGGAAATCCAGCTACAACATCATCTGAGTGTTTTTAAGGCCCAGACACTGGGGCACTGGCAGTTTTCAAGCCATGTAACTCCCAGGATAGAAATCTGTAGACTATCATGATTCTTCTTCATCAGAGAGATCAGCAGTATTTCAAGGAGACAGTCTAACTAATTTAAAGTCTTTTCCCCCGCTTTGGGGGTGCTGGGGATTGAATCCAGGGCCTTCTGCTTGCAAGGCAGGCACTCTAGCAACTGAGCTATATTCCCAGCCCTAAAGTCCTTCTTAACCAGGCACAGTGGTGCACACCTGTAATCCCAGCTACATAGGAAGCTGAAGGCAGGAGGATCAGAAATTCAAAACCAGCCTGGGTAACTTAGCAAGATTCTGACTTAAATAAATAAAGTTTGAGGATGTTGACCAGTGTGCTTGGGTAGTTCATGAGAGGCGTGGGCTCAACTCCCAGTACTACAAGAAAAAGGAGAGAGAGAGAGAGAGAGAGAGAGAGAGAGAGAGAGAGAGAGAATCGTTCTTCTGTGTTCTCTGTTGACAATGGAACCTCTAGGTGAAACTTGCTCTTAAGCCCCTCCTCTAGACTTTCTAAAAAGAGAAACCAATAAAGTTATTTATTATTAATGCTAATTTGTATTTGTTTTTAAGTTACTTGTGACATAGATCTAATATGAGCAAGATCGAGGAAGTCACTCAGTAAATATAAAAGAATGAAGGGGATAAGGAAAAAGTATCAGAATTACCCTCAAAAATTGGTTCCCAGAGCTGCTTTAGCATTTGGGTTCTCCAATTCCAGATCTAGGTCTTATGTGTCCATTGCTCATTGGAATAACTGTTCTTCCAAGCCAAAAAAGTTTGACTAAAATAGGAGATTCAGCCTTTAGTTTAAAGCTAGTTTGGCTAAAAATGATTTTATTTAGCCCTGTTCCTTAGGTTATTCACTGTAATTCTGACTTTTAAAAAATGTACTCTTAAAGTATAAAAATTGCAATCATCAAAGGTAGTTTAAAAATACCTTGAAGACTCTAAAAGCAATGTCAAAGGGGGAATTTAAAAAATGTTTTCTAGAATAGGTAGCAAGGCTTTCTATGTAACTATTTGAAAAATTCCAAGTATGTGTTCAGTTATGATTGTTAGAATTGTCTACTATGAATAGTCATATTTTCTATATCCCAAATCACTAGGGACAGCATATTACAGTGGAGAAAACAGACTTCAAAGACAAACGTGAATTTATACTTTTGACTTTATTGTCTGTGATCAAGTTACATTTTCTGAGTCTTTGCCTCTAGATCTGCAATATGGGAGCTAATAACTGACTTTTCAGGGTTTATTTGTTTGTTGTAAAAATTCAGGTACATATCTAAAAAGCAAAACACATAATAGATTTTCAGTAAAGACTTACTTATGTTATTTTTAGGAAGCAAGATAGAAGTCATTGGGCTGGGGATATAGCTCAGTGGTGGGATTTGCCTAGCAGTAGTGAGGTCCTTGGTTTGATCCAACACTGCAAAAGAAAAATGTAATTTATATATATCTAATAAATAAATATGTTGTTTATATTAATATATGAAATAATATATAAACACAGTAATATATAATTATATATTAAAATATTTATAAATAAATGTGTATTTATAAATTTAAACATATAAATATATTAAATATAAATAAATATATTTGATATATTTATGTGTTTTATATGTATATAGATGTATATATGTGTATGTGTTTATTATATATATACATATATACTTATTATATGCATATATTATAAATGTGTATATATACATATATTACATATGCATATATATAATGCATACTAGGCTTTTAATCACCTAGTATTGCTTTTTCCATTCTTATAGTAATGGCCCCACCTGTACTGTGGGGTTAAGCACAAGGCACAACCGAGGATTGTATTCTATTGTCCTGGCTACAGTGATTGATACAGAGCTATGCTTGTAACCCAAGCTAGGCCAACCACAGTTCTTCACGTTTTAACTAGCTCCATCAGGAGTCTTCTCCTCCCAGATAACAAGCTTCACTGTTTCCTATGTTAACCACCAGCTACATGTGGCTATTTAAATTTTAATTATTTAAAATGAAGCAATATTTATCATTTATTTCCTCAGTCCCACTAGCCACATGGGGCTAACAACTACCATACTTGACAGCACAGATATGGAATATTGCCATCATCTTGGGAAGCTGCATTGAATAGCACTGATACTCTAGTGTCCAGCAACCATGACCCCCATCACAAATGTGTAAGAAAGTTTGAGAAATAAGCTGACACCAAGAGCAAGAGATGAGTGATAACCATGAGGGCACTTAAGTATCTTAATTTCCAACTATTCCTACTCCCACCAAAATTTGTTGAGCAAGTCAAGAAATTCCTCTGATTTTGTTTCAAATAGTTCAAGTTAAACTTCTATCACTTAAAACCAAAGGCTCTTGACAAATTGCATCCCTTAGCTTCTTGCACAGTGCATTAGTGGCAGAATCCTGGAGGTCTGACTGTGACCAGAACAGTAAGCTAGTCAGAGAAGAATCCTTCAAGTTCTGGAACAGGGGGTGGGGGGGGGGGTGGCGTGGGATTTCAGATTATCTTCAAGGGAACCTCCCCTACCAATTTAGCTGGGTCCTTCACAGAAACCTTGTTTTCATTTCCATTGACTCCATGTATGACAAATCCATCTTCTTAGTGTCCCCGTCCTCACCATTAGGAGTCTGATCATTTTCTGATTAAGTCTGATTAAGCTTTGTTTGTTAAGATTCTGTTACTTACTTTATTCTTCTTTCTGTCACAGCTAGTCTCAGAGTCCTCCTTTTTTCCACTTGATTCTTCTGGCCTGGATAAAGGACATCTTTTTCAGAAGTGTAGTATTGTGAACACTGGACTATGAAGTTCAGGCTGTGTCTGGACTGTATCAACTTATAAAACGTGTGACTTTGATCAGGTTGCTTAAACTCTCTGAGCTTCATGCTTATTCTTGAAAAATGAGGGAAAATCCTACCACACAGAGTGGTTAGAAGAGTAAGTAAAATAATATTTAAAACAATAATTTGTAAAGAATAATGCAAATGTACTGTCAGTACACTTGCCTATACATTTTATTATAGATGTAGCTTTTCCAATTCTATTTAAACTCCTGGACAAGGATGATGTTAACTATTAACTTTGTTGGTTTTTGGTTTTGGGGATTGAACCCAGGGCCTTGTGCATGCTAAGCATGTGCTCTACCCCTGAGCTACAGCACCAGCCCTCCTATTGCTTTTGAATATGCTACCTTCCCCCCTTTCCCATATGCCATCATTCTTTTTTTTAAAATATATTTTTAAATGTTGATACACCTTTATTTTATTCATTTATTTACATGTGGTACTGAGAATTGAACTTAGTGCCTCACATATGCTAGGCAAGCACTCTACTACTGAGCCACAACCCCAGCCCCCCACATGCCACCATTCTTAACGTCTGGAACATAGAGTGCTCTTCACACAGTTGGCAATTATTGGGTGCTGTCCAGCTGATTTCCATTTCTGTGCCTCCCTCTTTGGGAGGAGGGAGGAGGGTGGGGGGACAAGAGCAAATCCCTCTCTGGGACATAGCTGGTGGGTGGACACCATCTGAGAAACTAGGAGGAGGGAAACAATGGAGCCTTTCATGATTAGGTCATTTGTGGCTTCCCTGTGATTTCCCAACCTGTTTGTATTTGAGCACTGAAGCTTATAAGAACAGAACTTCAGAGATGCTCTCTAGAATGTCCTCATGGCATCTTAAATAGGTCACCAAAAGCTGGATCTTTCCAACCTTTTGAGGCCAATTAATCTCTCCTTTTTGTTCCTCTGGAGAGTTGCTGAATGGGGCACGTTTAGCAACCATGGGCACAGCCTGAGTTCCTCTCAGTTTCTGAGGGGGAGAGAATTCTATTTAGAAATCAGATATTTACTCTTAGCATAAAAGGCTTTGACAGTTTTTCATTTTCCTGTATGGAAATGGGAGCCCTTCCTCTCTGCCTCCTCAAAATTCACCCAGGACCCCACACCATCCCAGAGACCATAGATTTCTTCCAACAAATCTTTGGGAGACACACATCTTCACAGGACCCTTTTCCTCTTGGTGAATCTCCATATTTATAGAAATCTCCAGGCAGCAAAACCAAGTTCAGGTTGAAGTCCCTGAAAATGTAGCAGGTGCCTTTTTACCCCTATCTTCACCTTCTGCTTGATGTTTCTTATGAGTGACTCAGAGTAGGGCCATCTAGGAGAAGTTTAGAAAGAAAAAAAAAAAAAAAGAAAAATGTACTTGGGAAGGGCCATTCCTCACTGTCAAGGCCCACAAAATAGCTTGTTTTGTTCCAGAGGGAGCTAGCTAATCTGCCTCTTGTTCAGAATTGCTGCAGGAGTTGGGCCCTGCCTCCTCACAACACAAAGCCTCACACAAATTCCTCGTTTCCCAAGCAATGTTCTGCAGATCAACAAATCCTCTGACTGGTTTTTACCTCTCTCCATTAGGGCCAATTCAACTTATGGTTGGGACAGCTCCAGCATTATAGGTTTATAGGAAAAAACCACCTTCGGCCATAGCAGGCACACAAGGAGTGGACAGAGGGCCACCTTACATTCTGAGTTTAGTCAGAGAATAGGTGCTGAAGGTAAAAGACTGGACCAGGGCTGAGGCTCAAGCACTCTGGAGGAGGACTTCCTATACAGGGTGAGTTAGGGAGGGGTCAAGAGCTTAAGTTTTGTTGGTGATCAGTTTGTGTTGCTGGAATTGACCTGCCATTTAGTAGATGTGTGATCTTAGTAAATAGCTAACCTCACAAAAGTTTAGATTTTCTTGTTTGTAAAATGGGACTACAATCTCTACCTAAAATGGATACTGGAATAATTAAATGGACAAATAAATGTAAAGTGCTTGACAAAGTCAAGTAAGGAGTATCTTACCACCAGGCCTGGTGACATATGTCTGTAATCCCTTTGATTTAGGAGGTTGAGACAGGAGTATCCCAAGTTCAAGGTCAGAGTGGCCAATTTAGCAGGACCTTCAGCAATTTAGCAAGACCCTCTCTTGGGATGTAGCTCAGTAGTAAAGTGCCTCTGGGTTCAATCCCCAATAAGGCAACACACACACTCACAAGAGGAGTAGCTTACACCCAGAGACATGCATATCAATTAGACAAAGAAAGGTGCCTCCATGTGAGAGTCAGGTTACAGGTCTGGGGTCCAAACCTCCCACACTTCTTGGAATAAGCTTGCAGTACATATCTGATGGCTATTGGCAGATAAACATCCCAGCAACCATGACCCTAAGATGGGATACTCAGAGGCATATTCTTTATCACTTCTCAGAGTTCTCAGAAAGATTAAACTCTGAGCTATCTGTGATAATAATTTGTTTGATATACCACCTCCTTTTTTTTTTTTTGAGACAAGTTCTTGCTAAGTTACCCAGGCTGGCCTTGAATTTATGATCCTCTGCCTCTGACCATCAGTTTGGAGATCATTTCACTGTTCTACATGTGTTATCCCTTTTTCATACCATGTTGAACCAGACCTTTAACTCAGTCCTTTGTCTCAGTATAAATGTGCATGAGGACATGCATCACACACATGCACACTATTCTATATTAATTTTCTATGCTGCATAACAAAGTATCACAAATTTAGCAACTTAAACCACATACATTTATTATCTTACAGTTTCTGCAGGTCAGGAGCCCAGAACAGCTTAGATCTGTCAGGATTTTACCAGACTTCAATTAAGGTGTCAGCTGGTCCATGTTCCTTTATAGAGCTCAGTGTTCTCCAAGCTCATATGGTTGTTTGGAAAAATTCAGTTGCAGTCAGTATGGGACTGAGATCCCTATTCTCTTTCTGGCTATTAGGTTGCTCCCAGCATCTAGAGGCAGCCACAAGTTCCTTGCCATGTGGCCCTCACCACAGTGCAATGAGCTTCTTCAAAGTCAGTGGGACAATTTGCCTCTGGTCTGCATAACATGACACAATCAAGGAGTGTCTCTCCTGTTACTATGGTCATATTCTATTGGCCAGATGCACTCACACATATTGTATTTGAGTGTAGTAAACTTTTCTGGAAGTTTTGAACAAGATGGAAGCTGTTTTTAAATTTCCTTCAGCTCCCTACCTTGTTGATCTCTCATCCCCTTCCCTGTCTTCATTTCTCTCCTCTCTGCTCTTTCCCCAACCCCAAATCATATTTATTTCTAATGCAGAACAATTTGTCTCTTTATCCCATTACTTCTTATGCTCAAGGCCTCACCTTCTTTGTCTGGCATATCAGAACATATCTGATGGCTTTTGATGAAGAAAATTCCCTCTCTCAGAGGAATTTTGGTGTCATTTTTTGGAAGATTTTTTTCTCATTTTTTTTAACCAAAGATTATTTACAATTTAGTGAAGGAAACAGATATGACTCAAATAATACCAGGAAGTAAGTGAAGGGGAGAGTGCTAAATATAAAAATAACTACTGATGTGATGGTGTTAGTAAGGGCAATTCTAAAACCTCTCTAGTAATATTATCATTCTTTCCATAGCCTAGATATGGACAAACAGACCAAGGGTGGTACTTTTACATCTGATGGTAGTTATTAGAAATTGGTGCACGTTGACCAGTGTAACTCCACACCAGGTACAACCCTAAGAATGGGATCCTAATTAGAATAAGTTATGCTCCATGTATGTATAATATGTCAAAACCTACTCTTCTGTCATGCATATATAAAAAGAACAAATAAAAAAATTTTTAAAAGATATTTGTGTGTGTGTGTGTGTGTGTGTGTGTTTCACCTTTTCTTGCTACTACTTTCAAGTAACTTCCTTTTTTCTTTTATCATTTTTGTTCATTTTTAAATAACTTGAGAGTCTGGATCCATCAGTAGATAGCAGATTAACTCTGGGCCCATTACTTAGCCTGTCTGTCCCTTGACCTTCTCTCAGAAATGAAGTTGGACAAGGCCATGTCCTGCTGCACAGTGAGTGTACTGCTCTGTGATTGTGCTAATACTCCTATGGGACCTGCAGCTTAGAAGGCAGATCTTGCTTTTATAAATCCACACCCTGCTTTTCAGTTTGTTTGCTTTCCAGTTCCCACAAAGGCCTCTTAGGATGGTGACTCAGTTCTCCTGTTCTTGAAACACACACTTCTGAGTGTCAGCTGGTGGGTGTGTACATGTTGGGGGTTCGGGGGGGTGGTCCTGTTTCAAGCTGCAGAGCTCTGTGTGCAGCAGCCTGGGCAGCCATTGGTACAGGGTGAGGAATCAGGATCCCAGAGCCCCAGAGGTGGTGCCAAATGAGGAGGGGCCTGAAGCCAAGGCATTTCTCACAGGGGCCAAAAAAACTGGGCCACGTTGCTCAGAAGAGGACAATGCCATCGGAAATGAATCTGTTGAAATGCTCACAGGAAACGGGGGAAGCAAGGCGAGGGCCTTGGCTAAGTAAGGGTCTAACTGCCATCAGCAAGACAGGCAGTCTACTCCATTGTTGGAAGCCACATTATGCAGAAATCAAAATTGGGCCCTGTGAGGAGACCTAGAGGAATGAAGAATTACAATCCCTACCTGGGAGAACCACCCAGCCTGAGGAGACAGTCACACAAACTGCGATATCTAACCCAACAGTTAGGCCAGACTAACAAGTATAAATATATTTTTGAGGTTAGAGAAATGTAATATTGAGGCTGGGAGTATAGCTCAGTAGTAAGAGTGATTGCCTAGCATGTACAAGGCCCTGGGTCTGATCCCCAACAGCGCCAAAAAGAGAGAGAGAAAGAAAAGAAATGTAGTATTTATAATCAGGATATCCCTTTAAAAAAATAGCCAGCATTATCAACAATTAGATGAGACAGGCACACCCAAAGGAAAAAACCCAAAGAACACACAGAAGCATAACACGAGGTAAACCAGGACGGCTGACATAAAAATTGTCCTTAAATCAAAGAGCCCTCTGTTTATTAAGAGAGACAAGCACATAATCTGATGATTATAAGCTTCTATAAGTCTACCAATCTCAAAACCACTGGAAAAAGGATTGTAAAATTGTTCATTCTATGCTCAGACTTAACCAAGGAAAGGTAGTACCTTTCTGTTTTTATTCACTTTCACGTGAGCCTTTCTCTCTAACCCTCAGGGTAGAGACAGAGGGAAACTCAAGGTCGATCCAACCTGCTAAGTCAATACGTATTAGCTTTCTCTCCATGGGGCTCAGTTTCTACTAATACAGCTCAGGCAACTGCTCAAGTTGGCTTCCCAATTTCCACCTCCAAACCCAGTTTTCTGAGAAGGGTTGGGTAAGTATAGGTGCCATGACTGAAATGACCTTGTAACAAGAAGGACAGTGTCTAAGGACCTTTGTGGCATTCTCAGAATTCCCACCAGGTTGCTCTAGGCTGCCTGCCACCACAGGAGTTAGTAGCTCCAACCATCTAACCACCCCTGGTATCTAAATCCCTGTACAATGTGGCCCTTTGCTCCATCTTCTGCTTTTTGCCCTTTACCCTCTCAGCACCTCTGAGTCTCTCAAGGCCTTGTGGATTCATGGGGGCACTTAACAGATTCTGTGCAGGCATAAGGAGCTTAAATGTCACTCATAGGAGGGCGAAAGGCAGATGTTGAGAACTTAGATCCTTCTTAGTTTTCCCTCTATCACATTTAATTTTCCACAGTTCTTCAGGCTAAAACAGGCAGACTTCAGGCTTTCTATTTCCTCAACATCACACCTGCCTTTTACCCTCCTTCAATAATTCTTACAACCAACCTATTACAAGCAAGTGTCCACTTGTCTGTACCATGGAAGAATTCTGATTTCGTCCACAGGCTACTCCTCAATGTGTCAGAGATAGACAGAAGAAATTAGAATACCTTTTGTCCTTTACCCAAGACTGGTTCTTAAGCCTTTCTTATTGCTACTCTCTCTAAAATATGATTTCAAATGTCAGAAGCTAAATGCTGAGTTTTTCTTTCCTACATGCTGTAACAACAGTCTTCCAGAGGTAGACAGGTGCCTTGAGTTGTCTAGGGGAAAGTCATAGACACAAATTCAAAATGAAAAGAAAAATCTCATTGGTGGATTTCAGAATATTTTGGAGTTCTTCCATGAAGTTCCAAATTAACACTTCCCAACTCTTCTCCTCCGGCTTGGGCAGAGATGGTCTATGCAATGATGCTTCAGTCCCAGAAACTTGGACTAGTCAAGCTTTGCTTTTCATGTGAAAAAAATAAGTAGAGGTGCACACCTATAATCCCAACTATGAGGGAGGCTGAAGCAGGAGGACCACAGGTTCAAGCCCAGACTAGGTAACTTATCAAGAGCCTGTCTCAAAATAAAATAATAAGGGCTAGGGATGTAGCTCAGTAGTAGAGAGCTCGCCTAGTGGGCGCAAGATTCTGGGCTCAAGCCTCAGCACTGCAAAATTAAAAATTTTATTAATTGATTAATTTAAAAGTGTTTAAATGTCCTTTCTGCAACCAAAAACTTGCTAGGCATTCTTCCATACCTAGTATTCATCAATCCAACAATTCCTTCAAGGAGGCTATTGATTCCCCCATTTTATAGATGTGAAATCAAAGGCTCAAAAAAGCATAAGCCCATCCCCAGATTGCACAGTTATCAAGCATCGGTTCCACTGGCAGCCCTCATGAGAAGGTGTGGCCACCTCAGCGGGGTTAGGGTAGAGCTAGGGTGTACAGCAGAGACAGAAGGGCATGGAGAGGCTGCTGTTCTGGTAACAGACTCACAGGAAGCAGGCTGTTACTGATTACCTTCATCTCTGCTCTGAAATGTTCTAGAACAATGATTGGAGGCAGAGGAATGAACAGAGAAGCTTCTGAAAAGGATTCCCCAGCATCTATGTGATTCTACAATAGAGAGAATCCTAAGCAGGATGAGGACAGGGGTAAAAGCAACCGAATTCAAGTCATTTTCCAATCTTCCTTTGGGGCAGAACAGGAATTTTCCATTTCTTTACCAATTCTGTGGAGTCTTTCATTCCCCAGCATTGTAAACTCCTCTCCCTCCCTTTTCAGAGCTTATTGGAGGTCTGTCCTGGCATGGACCCTCCTCCTCAGGAACAAGAAGTGTGAGGTGGAGACAAGCTAGGTTGGGACACAAGGTCCAGTTGAGTGTGTGTTCCAGCCCAGTGCTCTCACAGAGTCGGGATACTCATCTGCCCTGGGAGAGGGGCTCAGTGCAAAAAAAAAAAAAAAAAAAAAAAAAAAACCTGCTGGGCCACGGGCACCCCCCACAATGGAACCTGTGCTGGAGATTATGTCCCAAGCAGATACCCCCATCCAAACTGGGGATGTAGGGCCTGGAAACTAGAAAATGCCAGGTCTGAGAGAGAGGCAAGAACAAGCCCAGCAATACACAGAGCTCTGTGTATTCAGAGGGAAGTTGGCAGGGTTGTGTTCGGGCAGAGAAACTCCGAGTGGTACAAAGGGACGTGCCCAGAGTGGAGAAATCATGCTAATTGTCTGCACCAGAGCTGAAGAACGCCACCCAAAATGAAGAGAGAAAGGGGAGCCCTGTCCAGCGCCTCCAGGGCCTTGCGCCTCACTCCTTTTGTCTACCTACTTCTGATTCAGCCAGGTAGGAGACCCAAAGGGTAAGAAAGTCTGGAGAAAGGACCCAGGGGCTTTGAAAGGAGAGGGAGGGGAGAATAGAAGGCCTGAATGCCTTTGGGGTGGGAGGAGGGGAGAGCTCAGCGGTCGTGGGAAGCATCTCAGTGAATTCAGGCATTAGGGTTGAATGTATTTCTTCATTCCCTGTGCCTCCCGCACAGCCCCCTGGCCCGCTCCCCCAAAAGGCTGCATGACTTTGAAGCTCCCACGGCATTCAGTGCTTTAGATGGAGGGCATTTTGCCACCGCTTATGGGATGACTCGTTGGCGTGGGCCTGTCCAACATTCTTTCCAAGGGATTATGGTGGGGCTTGGAGGGAGGGGCAGGGGAAATCTTGGTTTTGGGCCTCCTGAAACCCCCACTCCAGCTTCTGAGTATAGAACATCATAGGAGATGAAAGGAGCTTTGGAGATAATAAGCTTCCTGCTTTGGGATAGTATTACCAATCTATCCATAATTCGCTCCAAGCCATAAACACTTACTTCCTATAGTGCCCCCTACCACCTCCTTAGAGAATTGATCTTATTTTTCAATACTGTAGATGTATTTATGTGTACACACACACACATGAATAATTCCAGAGAGCAGAGGAATGCACAACTTAGTGGAGCAAACAGATGCAGAGATCATTTTAATAAAATGCGGGCACCTACTGTGAGTCAGATATGCAGATAATACACAGGAATCAGAAGGTCACTTACCCCCACCCAGAAAGCTGGTTCTTGTGGTGCAAGATGAGGGGGGTGAATATCAGGGTGGTTTCCTGATAGAAGGAATGCTTGTACTGAATTTTAAAGGATGAGAAAAATAGGTGGGAGTGGGAGTGGGCATTATTGTTGGGAAAATGGGCAAAGGGCAATAACTTGAAATAGCATCATGTGTTTAGGCAGAGCCCAGCAGTTCCTCATGCTGGTGAGGAAAGTGTGAATCGAGTTAGAAAAGAGCTTTGTACCATACTCAGAAGTCTGGCACATAATCTATAAATGATGGATCAGGAAGGGGAATTAAATGGTTTTTAATTAGGAGATGGGTAGGGTCATAAGTACCTTTCAGAAATCTCACTCGATCTTCAGTGGGGCATTGGAGGGGAAACTAGAAGCAATTAAGATAAGAAAGAAAGCTTGTTATTAGCATCTATGCAGCTATAACAAGTACCATAAATTGAATGGCTTAAACATCAGAAATTCATTGTCTCACAGTTCTAGAAGCCAAAAATTGAAGATCAAGGTATTGACAATGTCATACTCCCACTGAAGTTATTCCTTTGTAAGACTGTACCATGATTTATTTATCTATTCAGTTTTGTTTTTTAGGATTTTTGTTTTGTTTTGTTTTGCTTTGCTTCAGTACCAGGGATTGAACTCAGGGGCACTTAACCACTGAGTCACATCTCCAGCCCTTTTTATTTTTTTGAGTCAGGTTCTCATTACGTTGTTTAGGGCCTCGCTAAGTTGTTGAGACTGGCTTTGAACTTGCAATTCTCCTGCCTCAGCCTCCTTCCCCAGAAGGGAAAAATTACACAATGAGACAGAAAGCCATAAGATGACTGGAGGTCCCATGGGAACCATGTTAATCCTTTCCAAGGGCACATCCCCAATCCCTAAGAACCTCCCAAAGGTTTCAATACCTCACCACACTGAGGACCAAGCCTCCAGAAGACGAACTCTTGGAGGAATGCTCTTAAACTATATCCAAATCATAGCATAGTGTATATATAAATTTAGCTTTGGTAGATAGAGCACATTTTCAAAAGTAGTTGTATCAATTTACACCTCCACCAACATATGAGAGTTCCAGGTAATCCATGTCTTTACTAACAACCGTATTTGCGTTTTCATTTTGGCCATCCTAATGAGTATTTCAATGGTACTTTTATGGTTTAAAATTCCATTTCCAGGCTGGTGATATAACTCAGGTGGTAGAGTGCTTGCCTTGCATGCCCAAGGCCCTGTGTTCAATCCCCAACACTGCCAGGAGGAAAAAAAAAAATTGCATTTCCATGACAATTAATCAAGTTAAGCTTTTTTCATGTTTTTATTAGCCATTTTTTTTTGTGAAGTGCCTATTTCAAGTCTTTTGCACATTTTTTCTACTGATTTATCTGAACTTCTAAAAAATTATTGACTTGTAGGGGTTTTAAAAATATAGTTTTGATATGAGTCTTGTTATAAGATTAATGTATTGCGAATATCTTCTCCTGTTGTATGGCTTGCTTTTTCACTTCCTAAATGATGAAATTGTATCTTTTAATGAACAAAAGTTCTTAATTTTATGTGCCCAGTCTATCATTAGCTTCTTTTACAGTTGTCACTTTTGTGTCCTAAGAGATCTGAGTCTTCCCTCAAGTTGTGGAGATATTCTCCTATGTTTTCCTTTTAAAATGTTGTTTCCCCTTCCACATTTAGATCTATAATCCATCTAGAATTAATATTTGTGTAAGATGTGATCTAACATATGTGATCTACATGGCCCAGAACTATTTAGTGAGGGGAAGGACTTTCCCTACTCCACAACAGTGTTATAAATTGAGAAACTGCCATAAATTGAGATAAAATATTTAAGTGTGTTCTCTATTCTATTCTATTATCTTCCTTGGTGCTATATCACCAAGAAAACCTCATGAGGTTTTTTTTTTTTTTTTTTTTTTTTATGGTACTAGGGATTGAACGCAGGTGCACTCGGTCACTGAGTCACATCCCCAGCCCTATTTTGTATTTTATTTAGAGACAGGGTCTCACTGAGTTGCTTAGGACCTCGCTAAGTTAACCGAGGCTGGCTTTGAACTCGCGATCCTCCTGCCTCAGCCTCCCAAATGCTGGGATTACAGGCGTGCACCTCCGCTCCCGGCTCCCTCATGAGTTTTGATTAGCATTGTATTAAATTATAGAACAGTTTGGGAGAGCTGACAACTTAATAGTGATTGTTCTAATCCATAAACATGGTAAACCTCTGTGTGTTATCTTAGTACATATTAGCCAGGTACATACTCCTGGATATCTACACTCCTTAGGGAGTAGTTTAAAAAACTCCTGGTCTTTCTCTTCCTGGATCTCAAAGGGCTTCTTCATAGTTTCTATTTCCTGAATTTCTTCTACATCCCTTGATGATTGACACGTTAAGTGATTTCACATTGTTGTGGTCTCTTGTAGGCCTCAACAGGATAATGACCTGAGAATACAACACAACACCACCAACATTTACATAATAATTGGTGCACCTATATAGTAATAATAGAGGAAGGAGGTTGTTTTCTCAGTCATCATTAATTACAAAGGATATTAAAAACCAAAAGCAGAACCTAGAACAGTGGCACTTTCCTGTAATCCCAGCAACTTGGGAACCTGAAGTAGGAGGATGGTAAATTTAAGGACAGATTGGACAACTTAGAGAGATTCTGTCACAAAATTAAAAGTACAAAGGACTGGGGATGTAACTCAGTGGTAAAGTGCCCCTGGATTCAATCCCCAGGAAAGAAAGAAAGAAAGAAAGGAAGAAAGGAAGGAAGGAAGGAAGGAAGGAAGGAAGGAAGGAAGGAAGAGTGAGCGAGCAGAAAATAGCACATTTTTCCTTTTAGAAGACAGAGCCGAGTGCTGCCCTTGGATTATTGTGTGCAGTTCTGGACACAGGAAGATAACATAGCTGGTGAGAGCCTTCAGATAAAAGGGTTGTAACTGCCGTTTTCAGCGTTAGAGAGTATGGACAAGGTGTGTAGAGAACAAATCCAAGAATACAAGTTTGGTACCAACCCACTGGCACTTTTCTTAAAAGTTAAATTTAAGATGAATGCTGGTAAAAGGAAAATGTTGCTCAGCACATGAAGTTTGTAAAACAGAGGAGATGGTGATTTTCTTAAGGGAAGAACTTGAGGCTCCACGCAGGTACATACTTATATTTTGAAGCTTGGCTCTCCTCCGTGTCACAGCAGGTCAAAATCCTACTTGAGGGGGGCCTCTGACCTAACCTAGTACTGTATTGTTTAGGTTGATAGGAACAGCTTGCTGAGATGTTGATTTCCTTTTGTTCAGCCTCTGGTGGGAACAGGAGACTTTCTACATAATGATGCCTCAGAGACAATGATTGAAAGTTAATTGCTTCTACAGGTTGAATAGTCCTAGTCTCTTTTATTTCCACCCTGGATGTGAGTTGCTAGCCATTTCCTCATTTGTGTGTCCTGCTTTGGCTCCTGTCCCAGTTCCCTGTGTCCCTTAAAAGTTGTGGAACCCTGAACTTAACACATATTTTGATTCTGGCTAGAGTTTTTGGAAAATGGTGTTTGCTCAGTAAACAGTGTTTGTCAGCTTCTGAGAAAGACTGCTCTTTCAACGTTCACTTACAAATGTGTGCATGCATCCCTTTGATTCAAGGGTATCCCCATTTTCACAGGCATAAGGAGGACCCCACCTAGATGAGGGTAAGGACTAAGGCAATCCTTAGTCTGCAGCTTTCCCAATTTTCCCCCTCAGAATAAATCAAGTTTAAATTGGGAAAAAAAAAATCAGAATTGAGGGGAAAAGACATCACAAAAGGTCTCCTGGGACTTTGAAATGAGATAGAAAAGTAGAAGCCAGGGAAACTCAAGGGAGTCCAGAGACTATAGAAGGGAGAGAAAAATCCTTTCCAGTTGTCCTTGAGACTGGGAATGTTATTGTCCAGCCTCCAGGAAGAAGGAAATAAGAAACCTCAAGGTTTAGTGCTTGGGATCTGTATTAGTTTTCTACTGCTATAATAAAATAACTGAGGCTGTGTATTTTATAAAGAAAAGAGGTTTATTTAGTTCATGGCTTTGGAGACAGAAAGTCTAAACAGTAAGGTGCCAGCTCTGGCAACTGCCATCCCACCTCACCCCCCTCGCCCCCAACTATATCACATCATAACAGATGGAATCACGGAGTATGTGCAAGAAGGAGAGATCACATGGTAAAATGGGAAGCCAGAAAGTGGGGAGGAGTTAGCTTTATTCTTTGGTAACAACTTACTCTATTCAGAATTCACTCAGGATCCCATAATACCTACTTTAATCCCTTGCAATGTCAGTACCCCCAGTAAGCTATCCAACTCCCACCTCTTAAAGGTTTCACCACCTCTTAATACTGCCACATTGGTGACTAAGCTTCCATGCATAAACCCTTGGAAAACAAACTATATCCGACTACAACAGGATCATTACACAGATTTGCTAAACTATGAGAGGTCTCTGCACATATAAACCTGATGTGTAGACCACAATGTTTTGGACAGGGTCCTGAGGAGGGCGGGGATAGACGTTCCCCAGCCATTGGCTCATCACCACTGTGGCCTTTAGTGAAGCTCTATGATTATTCTCAGAACCACCTCAAGTCATAGGTATTAAAGCCTGTTTGCCTCCTCAGGGAAATATAAAATCTTGCTTTTCCAAATCAAGCAGATCTGGGACCTCACAGTTGCTAGGTAGAATACCATTTAAATAATCACAGAAACTAGAAGTTGGAAGAAACATTATGGATTGTGTGACCAAATGGATTTCAGTCTGAGATACAGAGCTCCAGGGTTTCCTACCAGCTCCCCAAGTTATCAGGGAAGACAGAAGTCAGGTCCTCACCACCCTTTCTACTAAAGTAGGTGAGCTTGAACCATATTTCATTTATTTCCATTATTACATGAGATTTTGTAGGAACTTTTACAACAATTACTTGAAAAGAATTAATTTTGTCCATTCTACTGCTCCCAGATTAAGACTTCCATTCCATAACAAGTATGCAGCATTCAGATACTCACATCTATGGCAGCTGGAGTCATTAGAATGGTTGTTTCCACTATCAAGGTTTTATGATTCTAACATACCTGGCTGGTGAAGGATCCTAGAATATTGGAGTTGGGGAAACTTGAGAAATCATCTGGTCCTATTGCTTCATTAAACAAAGGAGGAAAGTGAGACCAAGAGAGGTGAAACAGTTGCCAATTGGCCTTTCCTTGAACTTTACAGAGTCAAGGAGCTCACTACTTAACAAAGCACTTGTCCCCGAAATTGATTGAACATGATTTGTAAATAAAATTTTCTTTGATCTTCACAACCAAGCTTTTAGTTTAGTTTGGGCCCTCCAGACAAAAGGAGAGGAATAAGGAATGGAAAGGTCCAGTTCAGCTTCCCCAACTCTAAACTGCAGTAGTAAGGAGTGAGAAATAAGAATGAGAAAGAGGAAACTTCAGAGACAATGACTGTCAAAAGAAGCAGTTGGGGATGTCAAGGGACTGGAGACTTGGCATGTGTGGGTCTCTTCAGCTAAACTCACCCCTGTTCCCAACTGGCATCCACTCCAGAACACCCTCTTTTGGGTGGTTGGAATGTTCTACCTGGCCAGGTGTCACCAATAAATAGCACTTGTTCCAAAGCTCCTAAGCTCCTAAGAAGTTGCATCATATTGGATGTGTCCATGGACAAGCCAGCAAAACCCCAGAATCAATGGGTTGGAATAAACCCTCAAGACCATCTAGCCTACTACTCGTATTACATATGGGAAATCTGAGCCCCAAACAGATAATTCTCCAAGGTCAATAAGGCCCAAATCTCTGAGGCCCAATCTTGTGTTCTCTCTATACAACAATAAATGATATACATATTGTACTTTAGAATCCTATGAATGTGATAAGGGAGTTATTATTCTTATTTTATTTTATTTTATTCTTATTTTATAAAAGAGTAATGGAGGCTTAGAAAGATTGCTTGCCCAAATTCACACAGCCAATAAGTGATAGGACCTAGTCTTGCAAGGTCCTTCTGATTCTAAACTCTTTGTTCTGCCCATCCAAATCTCTCCTGTGTAGGGAATACAGATTGGGCCAGAGTTTGGGTGGATTCCCCAAACTACCTGACCAGTGGCAGGACTGTTCTGCACTGGAAGGTCTAGGTAGATACTTCATGAATCTGGGGTAAGGATGGGGGAGGTTCTTGGTATGACTGGGAAATGGTCACGTTGTCTTCAGGTCTATAAGCCCCCTCTTTATTGACACTGTCTTATGACACACTCCTTTCCTTGTGAATCTATGTTCCCATGATATCTCCATCTCCCACCATCCCCCTCCCTGATCAAGAAGATCTGACAAATTCACCTTGATGTCTAATGAACTACAAACCTTGGGGGGTAGGGATTTCTGTCTGTCTTGCTCTTGACTTATCCTAAAGTCATAGGAAAGTGCCAGGCACCAAGGAGGTGCTCAATAAAAATTTATATGAATGAAGCACATAGAATATGGGCTAAGTGGAATCTTCTGGAAGGGGAAGACAATGAGAAAAAGTGCCAGAAAGGCAGAGGGCCAGGTGAAAGAAGAATGAAGGGCATGGGAGGAGCAGAGGGGCACAGAGCTCCTGTGGGAGGAGATGGCAGTCACAGAAGCAGTGACTGGCAGGGAGTGACAGCCCCCAAGGGCTGAGGCTTTGGGAGATCAGAGGGCTCAAAGGTGGGAGAGGGCTAAGTAGCTGAGGGCCTTACTCTGTCCTTTTCACCATGGGCCTCTGTTCACAGACCCCCTGGAGGGGGTGAACATCACCAGCCCAGTGCGTCTGATCCATGGCACAGTGGGGAAGTCAGCCCTGCTTTCTGTGCAGTACAGCAGCACCAGCAGCGACAAGCCTGTAGTGAAGTGGCAGCTGAAGAGGGACAAGCCCGTGACCGTGGTGCAGTCCATTGGCACAGAGGTCATTGGTACTTTACGACCTGACTATCGAGACCGGATCCGGCTCTTCGAAAATGGCTCCCTGCTTCTCAGCGACCTGCAGCTGGCAGATGAGGGCACCTATGAAGTGGAGATCTCCATCACCGATGACACTTTCACTGGGGAGAAGACCATCAACCTCACTGTTGACGGTAAAGCATTCTGGCAGGGAAGGAGGCAGGACAGAAGACTGAGGCAGGGGCAGCACACTAGCTAGACCCAGGGAAAACCAACACAAAGGCCCTGAGGAGATAAGAGTGAGCCTCTGGATGTTTTAAGTTAAACTTAGACACAGCTAATGTGGATATGTGCCAGAAACTATTCAAAGTGCTTTGCATGTGTCGACTCATTTAATGCTTAAAATAATCTAAGGATAGTTAATGTCATTCTCCCAGATGGAGGAAATTGAGACACAGAAGGGTTGAATAACTTACCCAAATTAATAAAACTAACAGAGCCAAAATCTGAACCCAAGTAGTTGGGTCTTGGTTATTCTAATAAAATATTATGGAGTCAATTTAAGACATTAAAACCCAGAGGTTGTTAGGTGCAGTGGCACACACCCTAAAATCACAGCTACTTGGGAGGCTAGGAGAGGAAGATAGCAAGTTCAAGGCCAGCCTTGGCAATTTAATAAGACCCTGTCTCAAACCAAAAATAAAAAGGTCTGGGGATGTAGTTCAGTGATACAGTGCCCCTCCCCCCAGATTCAATCTTAAGTACCTAAAAATAAAAACCAAAACCAAGACAAAACAAATAAAAACACACATACAAAAAGAGTAGTGTTGGAAAGGTGTTTGGGAAGACAGGGATAAAAGCAAGCACTGTGGCTGTGTCATTTAGCATTGTTTTCCCTGGGCCTATTAGGTAACTAATAGTGAATGAATGAATGAATGAATGAATGAATGAATGAATGATGGAAGAGAACTGGACAGATGATCCCTGAAAGGTATTCTTATCCCATAAAATGAGTTAGGGTATGGTATATTAGACAACAGAGAGTAAATAAGGGAAAGGGAGAAACTTTTTAACCCATGACTTAGTTTCCTCCACCTTTGGGGCTCAGTGCCCATTTCAAGGCCACAGGTGTTAGTGGCTTCAACCACTGTGCTGGAGCTCAGTGAGGCCTTCACCCTGAACTGCTCCCACGAGAATGGCACCAAGCCCAGCTACACCTGGCTGAAGGACGGCAAGCCCCTCCTCAATGACTCGCGAATGCTCCTGTCTCCTGACCAAAAGGTGCTCACTATCACCCGAGTGCTCATGGAGGACGACGACCTGTACAGCTGTGTGGTGGAGAACCCCATCAGCCAGGTCCGCAGTCTGCCTGTCAAGATCACCGTGTACAGTGAGTCTCACTGCCCGCCCCAGAGGCAGGTGCCCACTGAGACAAAGAACATCCTAGAGAGTGATACTGGAGGGAGAGAGAGGGAGCAGAGATGGGTCAACTATCCATGAAGGACAGCAACAGGTGGGAAGAGGGCTCTGTGCAAGTTCCACTGTCAGCCAATTATGCTACCTGAGGATACTTCTCTTTTCCTTCCTCTGCTCTTTCCACCACATCTGCTTCCCCTCTGAAGTCTCTCCCACCTCTCTACTTCTCTCTACATATAGGAAGAAGCTCCCTGTATATCATCTTGTCTACAGGAGGCATCTTCCTCCTTGTGACGCTGGTGACAGTCTGTGCCTGCTGGAAACCCTCCAAAAAGTCTAGGTAACTCTTCAAGTTCTATACTCTGAGCACCCTGGTTCTTTAGTCCATTCCAACCCCAAGCTCTATTTTTAATCATTGTCATCATTGTCATCATCATCATACTGGGGATTGAACCCAGGAGTACTTAACCATTGAGCCACATCCCCAGTCTTATTTTTATTTTTTTTTTATTTTGGAGAGGTCACTGCTCCCAGCCTATTTCCTTAAGTCTCTCTCTAAATGCCTTGCCTCCCAGGGTTGCACACTTCTTCCCAGGAGATGTGCTTTTCTATTGTGCATGAATCTGCATCTTGTGCTCACACCACTTCTGACCACCTAGTGCTGAGTTTCACTTGTTGAGCATCTTCTTTGGGCCAGGCACTGTGGCTGGTGTTAACAAGCTACCTTTTAGGTCTAATTACCTGCAGTTTACAGATAAAGACACCAAGAGTCAGATTGAACTAATGACTTGCTTACAATCAGAATGCTAGTGTGCTAGTGACAGCCTCAAGATGCAAACCTAGATATGAGCTACTGAAAAGTTCATGGACTATCTCCTACTCCCACCACACCCATCTTCCTGTCATAAGGTTTCTTTAATGGCCATCAGAACCAGACCCCACCCCAGTCATTTTCCTCCTCCTATTCAATACCCATTTTTGGTGGGGGATTGAACTGGTTCATAGGAAGAAGAGGAAGCTGGAGAAGCAAAACTCCCTGGAATACATGGATCAAAATGATGACCGCCTGAAACCAGAAGGTGAGCCCACTCACCTATGCCATGGCACTTAGAGTAGTGGGATGCTGGGAAAAGACAGAAATGGGCAACAACAAAGTCAACTCTGCTGGACCCCTTCCTCCACCCACTGCTCCAAGACTTCAGAGTAGGGAGAGGAGCAGCCAAGGTTCGACCTCAAGTATTCAGATATGTTGGTGGAGGTGGTGGCAAGGTCTTGACTAGCCACAGGGAGCAAAGAGCATAGGTGTTGGCCGGTGGAGAGGGTCTGTACCTGGTCAGCCACCCCATTCTTTCCCCTGTGCAGCAGACACCCTCCCACGAAGTGGAGAACAGGAACGGAAGAACCCCATGGCCCTCTATATTCTGAAGGACAAGGTGAGCAGCTCTGGAGTGGGTACCCCCCACTCCCCCCACCCCACCCCCACGCCATGCAGTGAACTCCTACCACGTTCTCGAGATCCTTACTATATTAGTATACCTTTATAGTACGTGGAATATTTGTGAAACCTTTGCGTCATGCCTGTTCTAGAGATTGAAAAATAAGACTGAACAGAGTGAGATGACGTGCACAGATTTAAAGGAGTAAATAAGTAGCAGATATGGGTTTCAAACCTAGGTCTTTGGACACCAGTTCTGGAGATTTCCCCCACTATTCCATGTCTAGGTCCCAGGCTGTCCAAGACAGATGGAAAGAGGAAAATATAGGGACAAAGCACTCCATGCATGTCAACATTTCCGGCGCACCTATGATGTGCCAGACCCCATGCTAAGTGTGATGTGTTCCAAGAAAAACCAAATCCATGTATGCCGCCTTCCAGAAGATAGGAGTGTGGAGGAAACTGGGACTCCATCTCGGTATCCCAGCGCCCTCTAACTCGAGGCGCGCTCCCAGACTGGGCCGGCTGTCCTCTGACTCCTGCAGCGCGTGTCCTTGCAGGACTCCCCGGAACCCGAGGAGAATCCCTCTCCAGAGTCTCGGAGCGCAACAGAGCCCGGCCCGCCCGGTTACTCGGTGTCGCCGCCTGTGCCGGGCCGCTCGCCCGGGATGCCCATCCGCTCAGCCCGCCGCTACCCGCGCTCCCCAGCGCGCTCCCCGGCCGCGGGCAGAACACACACGTCGCCACCCCGGGCTCCAAACTCGCCGGGCCGCTCGCGCAGTGCCTCGCGCACACTGCGGACTGCGGGAGTGCACATAATCCGCGAGCAAGACGAGGCCGGGCAGGTGGAGATCAGCGCCTGAGCCCTGCAGGGACCTCTGCAACGCGCCCAGTCCCTGCAGCTCACTGCCTGGGGTGCGAGACCCAGAAATCCCGGCGCCCCAGGCCAGTGCAGAAGGGAAGGCGGGGCGGGGAGGCAGGTGTACTGGGCCTAGACGTGTGTGAGCATGCGCAGATGGGGTTTGGCCACAGAGCGGTGAGGGTGATCTGATGGTAAAACTGGATTGCGTTTGCTCTGGATTTACTGGCTGTGTTCTCAGTGGGTGTGGGTTGTTCCCTCTTAGGACCATATAGATAATTACATTTATGGCCCAGTCCCCAAAAGGGGCTTATGAAAACTAACATCAGTAACCTAACCCGCATGTCTATCCTGTGCTATTATTTCTAGGGAGATAATTTGATTTCCACCCCGCTCCCTTTCCTCCAAAAGAGCGCCTCGTGGCGCTTTTTTTTTTTTTTTTTTTTTTTGACAAGCCCGGATAGCAAAGGCAATTTGCTCAAAACGCACGATAGTCCTTAATTAAGAAGTCCGATGGGCAGGGGTGGGGGGAGTGGGGGGAGCGGAGTCCGATGGTGGTTCCTGGGGTGTTTAAAGGTAGCTCTGAAAACGGAGGAAGCATTGCGAAGGCAACATCTTAGGACCTGAGCTCTAGCAAGCGCAAGGCACTCAAGCCTCCCGTGCTAGGCCTCTTTTGAAAGCATCCCTCAGCAGTATTCCATGACAAACATCCTTTCTGTTCTCGTTCATGAAAAGAGGAAACGGGTGGGTTCTTTCCTATATAGAAGTGCGTGCCCACTCCTCTGACCCATAAGCTATATCAGGTGGGGAACTGTTTTTAACACCTCACAGGCCTTCTGCCCGACTTCCTTACAAAACAAGCCTTTCAAGCAATCATCATCCAGGAAGGTTCTTGAGCTCCCTCCAGCTATTAGAGAATAAGATTTTTATCTACAGAAAAATAGGGCGGGGAGGCAGTGGGGTGGAGTGGAGGGGAGAAGCTTGTTGCTTCCCAGCATGTCAGGGTAATGGGGATCCAACTCTTGGCCTTCTGCTCCCACTTCCCTGGCTCCAAGATGCACAGATCCCAGTCACTGAACAAGGCAAACTCCTTAATCATACTAACATCTGAATATGGAGAAGCTGAGCCACTGTGTAGCCAGGCCATGCCCAGGCCACTGCTTTTTAGAACAGTTTGGAAGAGAGGCAATAATCAACTGTGTGAGGAGAGAAAATAGTGAAAAATTTGAAAGAGAAGGAAGCATTCTCCTGGTTATTCTGTCCTCTCCTCCCTAATGGCCCCAGGAGGCCTAGCATGCCCTATCCCCTCCAACTCCTAAGTTCTAGCTCTGACGCTCCACCATCCCAGTCCCAAGGCCCCTATACCCAGGACATCCACACAGGAGCACACTTTGCCCTAGCCCCAAGGGCAATAAGTTTCTTGTTTTTTCTCCTCTGCTTTCACCCCAACAGTTGCCTCTCAGCTTTCTATCCCATGCTCATATGAACAGGTGGGTCTTTGCAGCTCCCCTTAGCCAGAACCCATCCCTTAACCTTCTTCAGTGCTTCATCCATCATGAGATAATGCATGTAGAGGAAAATTGCTTAGGCAGGTGGGAAATGCAAGATCTGAAGAAGGGTGTACCTGCTGGTCAGCCCTGAGACACAGGGATGGAGATTAGGATGAGATGAGAGCACACCACACCCTGGTGCTGAATCCCTGAGGGGTAGGCTTGCCAGGCTCGAGCCAAATCTGCCTTAAATGGGGAGGGGAATAAAGTAAGGAAGTATTTTTTTTTGGTTTTTGTTTTTGTGTTCTGTTTTGATCTTCATCTTTATATTACTAGCATCTAGCAGAGTGCCTAGCACATACTGGATGCTCAATAAACTTTTGATGAAATGATTTTATTCTGCTTAATCAAGGAGAATAAAACTTAAACATACATTTCCTTTTTCTCTTCTCTTTCACCATCATTTACCCTCTTTTTGAATCCCAAATTGTCCACTGCACAATCATCCCTCATTCATTCGTTCAGATGTTCTTTTATTTATTCAACAAACATTTATTTATCTACCATGGACCAGACCCTGTACTTGACAGTGGGGTTTAATGGCATAACCATGCCATGACCTCTACCCATAAGACAATCTCATGGAGGAAGACAGATAAGTAAGTAGATTGTTATAATAAAGTGTGTAAGATGCAATGACAAAAGGAGACCCAAGTTGCTCTGGGAATACCCTGCCCACATTAGGGGTGGTCAGCAAAGATATCTTGGGAGAAAAAGCTCAGGTCTGAGCTTAGTCTTAGAAGGATTAGCTAACCAGTCAGGTTAATAGAAAGGATGAGAGGACACATTTCAAACACAGGGAGAAGCATATATAAGAGCTTGGGAGCCTGCCTGGTTGTACACACCTGTAATCCCAGTGACGTGGGAGGCTGAGGCAGGAAGATCCAAATTTGAGGTCAACCTCAACTTGGTGAGACTCTGTTACAAAAATAAGAGGATCAGTACCAAAGAGGGAAAAAGTTGGGGGGTATAAGACACATGGAGAATTCAGAGTACTAAACCATGGCAATGGATGAGATTCTTTTAGGAGATTGTATAAAGTGGAATGTGAAGAAGGTTGAAGAGATATCTCCAAAGACATCATTATGTGAAGATAGATTAAAAGGACCTCAGCAGGGAGGCTAACAGGGCATAGCCCTGAGATAAGAAGAAATAAAAGAGATAATAGCATCAAAATATCAAAGAAGAGGGTTTTCAGAAAGAGGGCACATCCAGGACTGCAGAGCGGGGTCAGATATGAAAAGGAATTAAAAGTGTACATTAGGAGGTAGGGAGGTAGCTCAGTGGTAGAGTGCTTGCCCAGCATGCAGGAGGCCCCTAGTTTGCTCCCTGGCACCACACACACACACACACACACAAAATATGTTAAGTTTGTCAACAAGGGGATCATCGATCCATTTAGCAGAAGTAGTTTCAGTCATATAGTGTTAGTTAAAACTGGATTGCAGTAGGTGAGAATTGACATGTGGAACGTCTTGCTAAATACCTGAGAGGTCTTCCTGTTTCAAAACACCTAGGTCTTGCTTAAACTATATTCGTGTTATATTATTGACCTTTGAGAGACGGGAGAAATTTCCAAGGGGACAAAAACAAAACAAAATTAAGAAGTTCAGCAAGTTCAGAGTACTTTGTACTTATAAAATGTGGGATTGCCCTGGTGCATATGTTCATATTGTCACTGGAATGGAAGACTAGACTTACAGCAAGGGCAAGTTGGCAAAGCAATTGCCTTTTTTTTTTTTTCTTTTCAGTGGTGGTGGTGGTGGTGGTGGTGCTGGGGATTAAACCCAGGGCCTCAAACATGCCAGGCAAATGCTCTACCACTGAGCCACATCCCCTGCCCTACAGTGGCAAGGTGGGAGAATCAAACTGAGTCTCCTGGATTAAGATGGTATCCAAAAAGGGGTGCCTAGTTGGCATCTCACACTCTTAAAAAATAAAAATGCACATCCTCCCTGAAGAAAAACTTCACAGATTAAGACCAACCAAAAATGAGTTACAAGGTCATTAAACACACAAGGAAACAAATCACAATGATTGAGTGTCAGAAGATATAAGAAACAATAAATTTAAATGCCTGAAGCCCTTGAGATATTGAAATTATCAGAGAAATAAAGTAATTATTTCTTTAATTACTTAAAGAAATAGAAGACAAAATTACAAAAAAATGAACAAGGAGTAAGAGACCATAAATAGTGATCAAATTTGAAAGGGAACAAGAAAGAACCTGTATAAACTAAAATATATAAATTATGAAATAAGAATGTAACTGAAAGGGTTATACAGCACATTGAATACAGCTAAAGA
>JAJEJO010003523.1:0-50573 GCA_020662805.1 Glaucomys volans
TTGGGTGTTGATTTGTTCTTCCTTTTCTAGGGCCTTAAGAAGTAGTATTAGGTTCTTTATTATCATTCCATACTTTTAATGTATGAGCTCAATGCTGTGAATTTTGCTCTTAGAATTGCCTTCATACTGTCCCAAAGATTTTGTGTAATATCCCTGCTCTTATTTATCTCTAAGTATTTTTTATTTCTCCCCCAATTCTCCTGCTATCCATTTATCTTTCAAGAGATTATTATTTAATCTTCAGATGTTAGATCATTTTCTGTTTTTTATCTTACCATTAATTTCTAATTTCATCCCATTATGATCTGATAGAATGCAAGGTATTATGTCTTTTTTTATTTACTAAGATTTGCTTTGTGACTTAAATATGGTCTATTTTAGAAAATGTTCCATGTGCTTCTGAGAAGGAAATAAATTCAGTTATTAAAAGCTGAAATATTCTAAAGATGTCTGTTAGGTCCAAATTATTAATTGTAGTTTTTAATTTTATAGATCCTTACTTAGTTTTAGTATGGATGATCTATCCAGTTATGAAAGAGGCATGTTAAAGTCAATCAGTATTATTGTACTGTAGTCTTAATATTGATAAGTGTTTGATATACATAGATGCTCCATTGTTTGGAATATAAATATTTACAATTGTTTTATCTTGTTGATGTATGATTCCCTTAAGCAGTATAAAATGTCCTTCTTTGTCTCTTCTGATTAATTTTGACTTGAAGTCCACTTTATCTGACATGAAAGTGGTAACCCCTGCTTGCTTGCAAGACCCATGTGAGTGGTATGGTTTTTTGCAATCTTTTTACTTTCAGTGTGTGAACCTCTTTGCCTGTGAAGTGAATCTCTTGCAAACAGCATATTGTTGGGTCTTGTTTTTAAATTTAATCTAGGGCCTTGTGCTTGCAAGGCACGCACTCTACCTACTGAGCTATGTCTCCAGTCCCCAAACTGTGTTTTGATCAAAGAGTTTAGACCATTTACATTCAATGTTATTATTATTATTTTTTTTATTTTTAATTTTTTTTGTGGTGCTGGGGATTGAACCCATAGCCTTGTGCCTGCAAGGCAAGCACTCTACCGACTAAGCTATATCCCCAGCCCTTCAATGTTACTATTAAAAGATAATTTCTATTTTCTGCCTTTTTGTTTCTAATTTTTAAGTTGATTTTGATTCTCCTTTGAATCAAGGGACTTTGTTCCTAGTGTAGTTCCTCCTTTGCTGGCTTTATTTTTCATTCCTTCTTCATGAAATGTTTTATTGAGTATGTTTTGTAGCGTAGGCTTTCTAGTTATAAATACTTTTAGCTTTTGTTTATCACAGAAGGTTTTTATTTCATGTTTAATTTTGAGGCTTGTTTTTGCTTGGTGTGGAATTCTTGGCTGGCATCATTATTGTTCAGAGCCTGGTGTATTCTTCACTTTTAGGGTCTGGGTTGAGAAATCAGTTGAAATTCAAACTGGTTTACCTCTAAATGTGACAGTTTTCTCTTGCAGCTTTAAAATTCTGTCCTTATTCTATACGTTAGGCATTGTTTTCAGTTAGCTGTTTTGCTGTTGTGACTAAAGGGCCAACCAGAACAATTGCAGAGGAGGAAAGGTTTACTTGAGGGCTCACGGTTTCAGAGCTCTCAGCCCATAGAAGGCTGGTTCCACTCCTTGGGGTTGAAAGTGAGGCAGAACATCATGGTGGAAGAGTGTGGTAGAGGGAAGCAGCTCACATGATGATCAGGAAGCAGAGAGAGACTCCACTCACCAGATACAAATATACACCCCAAAGCAACACCCCCAATGCCCCACCTCCTCCAGTCACACATTACCTTCCTTCAGTTACCACTCAGTTGATTCCATCAGGTGATTAATCACTGATTAAGTTAAGGTTCTCACCACCCAATCCTTTTCCCTCTGAACCCTTCTGCATTGTCTCACATGTGAGCTTTTGGGGGGCACCTCAATCCAAACCATAACATTCCACCCCTGGTCCCCAAAAGTTCATACTCATTTGACAATGGAAAATACATTTAGTCCATTCCCAAGAGTCCTCATAGTCTCAGCAGTCCCAAGATCGTTCAAGTTCAAGTCTCTGAGGCTCAGGGCAGCCTTGCATTGTGAGCTCCTGTAAAATTCAAATGCTGTTTACAAGTATTCAAATTATAAAGGTACAGAGTAAACATTTCCACTTAGAAAAATAGGGGCATGGAAAGAAGGGATAGGACCAAAGCAGGACCAAAATCCAGCTGGGCAAACAAGTCCTGTAGCTCCACATCCCTGGCATCTGGGGCACATGGCATCATGATGTTCTCTCCAAAGGACTTGTGTAGCTCTGTTCCCGTGGCCTTGTTGGTTGCAGACCAAGTGGCCTTCCTGTTGCCTTGTGTCTGCTCAATTCCTGCAGCTTTCTTAGGACAATGTCCCACATTACTGGCATTTCTTAATCTCAGGGGTCTCCACAGCAGCTTTGTTTTTCTCTTCAGATCTTCACAATTTGCCTTCCTAGGGAGTGCCCACAGGGACTCCGACCCTGCTGCACCTTGCCTGGCCTCCAAGGCCTTCCCTGTAAGTCTTGGTGGAAGCCTCCATGACCCCCTAACTACAGCATCCTGCATCCTGTAAAATCAGCACCATGAGGTTGATGCCAAGGTCTGCTGCCATCTTGAGCAGTAGCCAAGCCTCCAGAGACCCTGACTGTAGCAGTCTTTTGAGTGCTTGGGTAGCTAAACATGAAAAAACTTCCTAGGCCCCCTTGTGGAAGAAGGGTGCACTGATGTATGACCAAT
The DNA here is from genome assembly GCA_020662805.1 of Glaucomys volans. NCBI lineage: Eukaryota > Metazoa > Chordata > Mammalia > Rodentia > Sciuridae > Glaucomys > Glaucomys volans. The sequence continues at coordinate 2,775 of JAJEJO010003523.1, forward strand.
AATGTGAACTAAAGAATAAGATTAGAAGTTCAGAAAAGCAATGGGCAGAGATGTAGGTTTCAAGCATCCACTAGGGCTCTTAGAACACATGCCCCATGGATAAGGAGGTCTACTATATTTGTTATGGAAGCACTGAAGCACTCTATTCCTAGAATAAAAATTTCTATTCTTTTTTTGTATTAGTCAACTTTGTGTTACTATAACAAAATACATGAGGTAATCAACATAAAAAAGCAAAAGGTGTATTTTGGCTTTTGCTTTCAGAGAATTTCAGTCCATGTTTGTTTGTTCATGTTCCTTTTGGGCTTGAGGAAGCACAGTACTAGTGGGAGGTCTTAGTGCACTGGTGGTATGCCCTTGAAGGGACCTCACCTCTTCTTCCTTTTCTCTTTTGATTCCCAGCCATGAGTTGAAGGGTTTTGCCATGTGCTGCCACCATGATGTGCTGTCTCACCACAGGCCCAAAAGTAACAGAGCCAACCAACCATGGACTGAAACCTCCAAAATTGTTAGTCAAAATAAGCATTTTTCCTTTATAAACTGATTATCTCTGTTATAGTAACAGGAAGCTGACTAACATACTGCATAACAAATCATAAGCCTGGTGGTTTAACACATCAGAAATTTGGGGCATGGCTCAACTTGGTTCTCCATTCAGGATCTCACTTTCAATTTGTTTGCTGGCTACAGGGTCACTGAAGGCTCTGGGATATAAACTGCTTTTGAGCTCACTGAACGCCACTGTACCCTTAAAAGTGATCAAAATGGTGCATTTATGTTAAATACATTTTACCACATTTTTTAAAAAAACTGAAGGTAAAGGTAATATGTCCCTCTCCAATATGGTCAGAGATTTAGAGGATAAGATGGAGAATTTTATGGGGAATCTGGAGGGAGTGGACAGAGTGGGGAGGCAAGAAACATGGTGAAGGCCTCAGAGGAGTTATCTGTGTGGGGACATGCAGGGTAACAGAAGGCAGGAGTGACAGCTGGGCAGGGCCAGGACAACCAGGCAGGTGGTCTGAGGACAGAGTCAGCACTTTGGGGAAAATGTCTTCATTTTTTTCTTTTTCTTTTTTTTGCCATGCTGGGGATTGAACCCAGGGCCTTGTGCTTACGAGGCAAACACTCTGCCAACTGAGCTACATCCCCAGTCCAGGAAAGAACTTTGGAGAGGCTGGAGTGTCAGGGATCTGCTGTCCACCATCTGGGCTGCTTCTAGGGCATCCTCAGATGTCCTGCCCCTGGTGGGTCCCAGACCTAACAACTACCTCTATCTGCATCCACTCCAAGCAATTCCAAACAGTGCAGAAGATAAACTGTGTTCAGTCTGGACGAGGAACATTGGTGGGTCCACAGAGGACGAGGGTATGGATGGAGTCTCATGTCCGACACCTGGGGTGCTGTGAATGAAGACAGGGTGCTGGGCAGGCTGTGGGTGTCTGCAAAGAGCTGCACACCCTGAAGTCTCACAGCTGCCCTTGGAATAGGCTGGGCTTATTCCACTTCACAGAGGAGGGGCCAGCCTCACCCAGAGCAAAGTGACCTGCGGGCAGGGTCAGTGCCAGCGTGGCCCCAGTCCACAGACATTAGAACCATACCGGTGACCACTGTCCACACAGTTCTCTGCACAGTCTGCTGGCTGAGTGCCTGCACTCACCCGAACTCAGCTAAGAGCAGACCTATCTCTCTTTCCATTCTCTCCATTTTCCTGCCCAGTCAGGTTTCCCTGGAATAAGTTGCTCTGAGCTTTGCCACAAGGTGGCAGCACTAACCCAGTTGATATAGCCTTAACCTGCTTGCACACTTAAACCAGGACCTTAAGTCATGGCTCCTAAACCTTGAACTGGTACCTACTCTTTCCACCATCCTCAGCTTCAGTTTACCTATGGTCTCAGTATCCTTCCCACTGTCGACACCACCCCAGACCCCTTAGGAGTCCCTCTTTTTCTTCTCCCCTTATCATTTGAAGTTTATCCTCTCTGGAAATCCCCTTGGTATTTTGTGTGTCCTTGGAAAGACTTTCTTCCTCTGTCGTGTGGACTTGCTGTACACCTTTCTCACTCCTCCAGCTGCTCTGCAAACTCCCTCGAGGCAGAGACTGCATCTGTCTCTTGTTTGTGTCATAGACCTGTTGTAATGGACTATCCCTTTCCAGCTTGGATGTGATGTCCTGAGGCCTCTGTGACAGCCCCCTCATCTCCAACCAAGGTGGCAAGGATGGCAAAAGGGAGGTGATCCCCTTGCATTCCTGTGAGATGTTGCATAGGATCAGGAAGGATCCTAGAGTGGGCAGGACTGAGAGGAGCTGGCTACCTCGATGCCTCTGTGCAAATCCTCCCCTCTGGTTCTGGGGGTGGTGTGACTGAATGAGGCCTTCAGATGTGACAATGCACTCATCAGTTTGTTCTATTACAAAAATGAAAGGTAATCCCCACACCTACCTGCATGTTGTCTAAGAAAGGAAAATTGTCTTTACTGTCCTTGAATGTAGTTCCAAGGGACACAGGTTTTTGATGCTGGATGCCAAGGACCCCTCCCCAGTCTCAACAATATATGAAGAAACCTTCAGTGCTGCCTAGATGAGCAGGCTCCAGGAAGCAGCAGGTGAGGATGCCCAGAAGAGGGGTGCTGTCCATCTTGCTGGCATCATGACATGTTGGTGCTCCAGGATAGAGTCAACCTTGGCTGCACTGCCACCCGCTGGGCAAGGGAAACACAGTGGGCTCCTCATGTTACCTATAACACATATGGATCACTCCAGGAATCTGCATCTTTCTCAATATCAAGAGTCCCTTCTTCAAGATGCAGTCTGTCTCCAAGATGATACCTGAATGAACTGAAGGAAACTCATCTCAGCTGATGTGAGTCCAGCCCCCATTCAGGCTGGCCTGCCACCAGGACATGACTCTCTTACACATCCTGGGGAATGTAGGATTAGTACTGTGGAGGGCCACTCAGTGCAGCCCGCACAGGTGATGATGTGATTCTTCATGATAAAGCATACTTCTAGAGAAGGATCCCAGGGGCACATGCAGATACTTGATTTAGCATCCTTACAGTTTCTCTGATTGTAATTCTAGAAAGGGAACCAACATCCATCAGGAAGGCAAGTAAGTGGTGTGATAGAGAACAGAATGCTGTATTTTCATAGAATGAACTAGATCTGTGTATGACAACATTGATTTGGAAGAGAGGGTACTGCACGAAAAGTGCAAGTAGCAGATGAAGTGACTAAAATACCAAACATAGAAATCAAAGCAGTAGATAGTTTGGGAATCACATATTTGCATTAAATTGGTGAAAAATGGGTTTAAAGAATATACAGAATATCCAGGGTAGAAGATGCCTCTGAGGAAGGTAATATTTTAAATATTATTTTAAAATATAGTAACATATTTTATCGCATAAATATGATTATATAAAGTATTTTAAGGTGAAATATTATATAATATAAAATATATTTTATATAGAATAAAATTTTATGTTAAAAATGGTTGGAAGCAAATATGGCGGAACATGAACATTTGTTAACTGTGTGTAGTCATCCATGAGCATCCGTTGGGAGAGTTCACAGTGCTAATAAACAAAAAAACAGTGCAGGCAGTCACATTTTAAATTAAATAAAGAAATAAAAGAAATTCTGGTTGTAAACTAAACAACACAGGACACAGGATGATATGGAAGACAGAGCCGGTGGTATCCTGCAGAAGATATGAGAAGAAGGCGGCCTCCAGAGCAGGCACAGGAGCAAGCTGAAGGATTGACCAGTGGGGAGCATTCCAGGTGGGGGACAGGGAGCACACAGACTCTAGGCTTGGCACAAACAGGTCATGCTATGCTAAGAAGAGGGTGGAAGGGGACAGCAGTCTGCAGTGTTGGGAGGACAGCCACAGGGCTTTATAGACCTGGACAGCAGCTGGAGCTACTTTGTTTATTTTTCAGACTTTATGGACTTTCAAAGGGGATTGAAAGGTGGCTTCCAAAGGGGATTGGACATTGTGGTCAGAAGAGAAACATGGGCATGGACTAAAGAGACTTTTCTAAATCATCTGTGCTAACAGCCAATAAAAAGAATCCTACCACCCATGAAATGGAATAAGAAAAAGGTCTGACTGCTGGGTGAAAGGGTGGCATTGATGCTGCTATGTGCACAGGAAGTAAATGTGGCTATCCAAGAGCAGGAGAAGGCAGCTTGCATGTGGGAAATCAAGACCAAATGCCATCTTTCCTGCCAGCTCCCCAGCTATGAATCCAGGTGTCATCAATCATTTATTCATCTGTCCCAGAACTGATACGGGCAACTAGGCTAACTATTCCCTAACGGGGAATTAGGAGTCACCATGTGAAGTGGAAATGGGGCATGAATGCCAATAAGATCCAGCTCTGCACCCGTAAAGTTCAATGTGCACAGAGCTGGGTCAGTGACGGATCGAAGGGAGCAGAGAGGAAGGGAGAAGAGAGGGAGAGGAATGGAGGGAAGAAGAGGGTGAGAGAAATAATAGTAGAGGTTTATGGGAGTTCAGATGTAGTTGTCATTAGCAATAAATTTTACTCAATTTTTAAAAATCTGGGTTTAACCAGGAGACACAACCGACATTCCAACATTCTTTGATATGCACTGAAAATCTGGTAATTTCAACTGTGTCAATATGGTCAAAATCTCAAGACTCTCAAGTTCAGTTCTGGAAAGGCACCATATCACAACGATATTGTGATATTCCTGATCAATTTTGTCTGCCTTTGCAAGGGTAGTTCTCTTCCCACATCTGGCCCATCATAAGGACACCTCCTTCTCTCTCCAGGTTCCCCCCAGTCAGTTGTGAACCTGGATGCCCTTTTGTCCTTGCAGATGCTGAGTTTCGTCTTGTCACTTTGGAGTTTAGGTTACCACCTCCTCCTTCCTTCTGCAGCCAGTGTGTCCCACACGTAGTGCCAAGGCAGTACCAGGTCCTTCACAGTTCTGCCTCTGTTCAAACTGAGTGCTTCACATGGAATTTTCTCCTCATTTTTTTGCCTTTGTTTAAATTGTCTGGTGTTAACAAACAATTTTAATCTTCAGTCCAGCATTGAGCTCTCCGTGTTACAGCATGTGCTGGTGAACTGAACAGACTGAGGCTTGCCTTCAAGAACTGGATCCTGATAGTAAAGTTAGGTATAGACCACATCCAGTGTGGACAAACTTGAGGTTCCTGTGAGGGGCAAAGGGGGATTAGAAAAAGAAAGACTCACAAACGTAGATTTTGAAGATAAAACTGAGATCAGGTGGAGAGCTGATCTCGATGGAGAAGCAGATCTAAAGAGTTACACCAGCAATCTTTATTTATACAAGTCTCATTGTTAGGTTAAAGATTACACAAGCATTTATTCTTTGAATTCAGCAAAGTCAAAGAAACTAGGACATCTATGTAACTTTTCCTCAATTGCAAACCATATTTGGAAAGTATAATGTTAGGAACTTTGTGTAGCTCTCAAGAAAGTCCATTGTTAAAAGTTACTGTAAAGTGGTAAGGCTCGGAAGAAGCAGAGCTGGTGAAACATTGTGGTTGTTTAGCATCACAATTCCTCTATTCCCAGCAGCTATGTTCCTGAGACCTGGGTCAGAGCTGATAGGACTCTTGCACAGAGCCTCCTCATGCAGGGCATTGCCACTGCAGCTCAGCATCCTCTGCCCTTGCACAGGAACATTCCCAGGCACCAGGCATGCCACAGTCATTAGGTCATCAGAGATCCCCAGTCTCAGTCACTTCTCTCCCAACCTCTGTAACCACTCTCCATGAGTATAAACCACACAAGGAAATATTAAGAAAAATTGGGGTAAACATTATAAAAGAAATAAAGGGCAATATATAAGTCTAAAGAAGGGAGCTGAGGTCTACCCTACTGGTCAGGGGCATTTTCCAGAAGAAGAATCATTAGAACTGAGATCTGACTGAGCAGAAATAAAATATGCAAAGAGGGTAGCAATGTTTCCAGGTTATGAGAGTCATTTATGTCTCAAGGAGTGGAAAGGAGGCGAAATTACTGGAACAGAAAGGACTAAAGAGGGAGGGAGGGATGAGGACAGGCTGCACTGGATCTTGTGCATTAGAAGAAAGATGTTTGTGTTAGTCAGATTTCTGTCACTGCAAGAAACTACCTGAGGTAAGCAACATAAAAAGGCAAGAGGTTTATTTTGACTCGTGGTTTCAGAGGTTTTAGTCCATTATTGCTTGACCCTATTTCTTTAGGCCCATGATAGTACAGCACATCACTGCAGGAGTGCATGGTGGAGGTCAGCTCATCTCATGGCAACTGAGAAGCAAAGACAGAGAGGAAGGGTCCAGGGTCACAATATCACCATCAAGGACACACCCTAAATGACCTAAATTCTGCCAACTAGGCCTCACACATTAAAAGTTTCACCACCTCCCAACTGTGTCACACACTAAGGATCAAACCTTTAATGCATGGGCATTTGGGGGACACTTCAGACCCAAAGTATAGTGGTCTTGGTTTTTTTTTTAAATCTCAAGAGCAATGATAAACCAGTGGAGAGTTTTGTTGATTATCAGCAACATGCTGTTGATGTGATGGTGATGAGGATGGTGGTGGAGTGATGGTGATGATGATGGTGATGATCATGAGAAAGAGGATGTGGTGATGGTGATGGGGATGGGAGGAGGGTGATGATGATAGTGATGAAGACATGGCAATACTGGCAACACCGAGATGCCGATGCCGATGGTAATAATGATGAAGAGTCTGGTGCCAATGCCTTCCAGAAGACAGAGGCAGGAAGATCACTCAGGAAACTGAGGGAGTGAAGTTGAAAGTAACAGAGAATTTGGAGTGAGATACGTCTATGCTCTGTCATAGACGTATCATGTTTATTTATGTGTTTATTTACACAGGATCTCCCTGAGTTGCAGGGATTACACAACCTGGCTGTTTTAATCAACTTTTTTTCCCTGCTGTGACTGAAAGATCTGATCAGAACAATTTTAGAGGAGGAAAGTTTATTTGGGAGCTCACAGTTTCAGAGGTCTCAGTCTGTAGACAGTAGGCTCCACTCCTCAGGGTTTGAGGTATAACTTAACATCATGGTGGAAGAGTGTGGCGGAGGGAAGTAGCTCATATGATGATCAAGAAGCAGAGAGAGAGAGAGAGAGACTCCACTTGCCAGATACAAATATATACCCCAAAGCAATGCCCCTGATGACCCACCTCCTCTAGCCACACCCTACCTGCCTTAAGTTATCACTTAATCCCATCAGGGAATCAATTTGATGATTGGGTAAGGCTCTCATAACCCAATCATACCACCTCTAAACATTCTCGCATTGTCTCACACATGATCTTTGGGAAACAGCTCACATCCAGATTTGGCTGGATAACACCAGCTTTTGCTGCTTACCTGCTAGGTAGCCCTGGGAAAATTAATTGACCCTACATGCCCCTCAATTTCCTTGCTTTCAACAGGTTTCCTGAGGATGAAATGGTTTGTATAAAAGTGCCTGGCTCCCAGTAGTTGCCGAATTAGTTCCCTGAGCTTCACCCCTGCCATGTCTGCATGCATCCAGACGGGCAATGATAAGGGCCCAGGGGGTGGAGATTTCCTTCCCTACCTCAATCCTGAAGCTTGGTCAGGTGATATGGCCAGTTGCTGAGGGACATTGTATTGCTGCCAGGTGACCAAAAGCCCCTGTTTAGATCATCCTCTCAGATCTGAGAGTCCTGGCTGCCAGCTGCCTGTGGGAGCAGTGTGTGAATAGGGGTCCTACTGGGGGAGTCTCAGCCATCTCGCCACTGCCTGCTGCCCACTTCCTGACTCTCTGAGCCTCTTTTTGATGCCACAGTGAGTAACTCCTATCCCATTGCCAATCTGGGTGACACAGCCATAGGGACTTCGTATGTTCAGGAAAGATGGCTTTTCATAACTCTCTTGCAATGTGACCTTAAGCAAGGCTCTTACCCTTCCTAGGTCTCAGTTTACCCCCTACCACCCATCATCCCCACTTCACAGAGCAGCATGGAGTTTCTGTGAGATAATGTGCCCAGTGCCTGCATGCAGTAGGTGCTCCACCGTGAGGTCATGTGGAGTCCCTATTACCTTCTCTGGGGTAGGGGGCACTTTAGGGTTTTTGTCCATTCTGTGGTTTGAACATGTTTGCAACAAGCCCTTCCACAGTTCCATTGACACTTAACTTCTTGGAGGGCAGGGATGCTCCGGCAGCCTTAGGCTTTGAGGGGACATGAATGGCGATTGGATTTCCAAAGGGATGTCAGTCACCAGTCTGTGCAGTGTACCTATCTTGTGTCAGTATACACTTGGCCTCATTTAACACCCACAATGCTGGCAAGGCTGAGTGTGGGGAGTGGGGTAGATCAGTTAGAAGTTAGGGATAATCACCAGGGAAAAGCAGTGGCACTGCCATCTGCCCCCACCCCCATCCGCTGCACCCCACTACCCCAGGACACATTCAACCTGTCCAAGCAAGGTTGGTCCTGGGTGATCCCACATCTATGCCACTCTGCATTTAGGAGGAAGGGCAATCTGAGCAGGGGCCCTGCTCAGGGAAGCTGAGACCAAACTGATGTTCCCCAAGGGCAGCACCTTGGGAACTCTGCTAAGAGATATTTTATGTACATTTTTGGTCATAAAATGATCCTCAGCGGAAGGCAAGCCTCTTTATTACACTTAGCAGTAGCTCATTCAGCATGGGAATTATGCTCTTCCGGTTTCCATGGAGCTGTGACTTGTCACACCTGCCACCAGTTGTCAGAAGGATTTAGTTCCCAGTTACAATTTTACTGATGGTTTGTCAATTAACAAGTTTCCTTCTCCCAGGAAATTTGCATTCAAAGACATCAAAGGGCCACCCTGACCCTGGCCTCAGCTTGCTTCTCCCAGGGCATTGGCCCAGTATGTATGTGCTGGGAAGGGCTCTGCTCCCTCTCCAGGGCTGGGCCCAGTTAGACCTGCAAAGCAAGGCAGGGCAACTGGGGCAGGAAGACAGTTTTCCCCCTGCCATCATGGATTCTGAAGAAAATCCATTCCAGAAGGAGCTAATGGACGAGTGCAGCTGGATAGCAAGAATAGCTTCTAATGCTCTCTGGCACAGAAAGGTAACTACAAATGATTTAATTGAATATTTCAAATGGATTCTAAATGTTCCCAACGCAAAGAAATTACAAATGTTTGAGGTGATGGATATTCCAAATATTCTGATCACTGGCATCACATACAGGTATTTAAAAGTACTTCATTCCCCAGAAATATGTAGAATAGTAGTTACTATTTTAAAACTTGTGTAATAGTAAATATGTATAATAATAATTACTATTTAAAAATATGTCAGTAAAAATACCTCTGCACTTTTTGCAATGTTTCTATGCTGTCTCTATTTATAGTATTCATGTTTCACAGAAAAGGAAAGGTGAGCAAAGTTTCTCCAGACTATGCAGCCAGCACTGAGACAGAGACGGAAAGAGAGAGGGGAGGGGAGCCTGCTCATGTGACTTGAGCTGGGTCCCTGCTCCCTGCCGCCCCAGCCATGGGCCTCATCTGAGTGCACCCACCTGTTTACATCATCCAACAGCTCAATTTATCCCACTTGCCCAGAAGCCTGCCACACTTACCTCTTCCAGCCTCCCTCTCCCCCTCACTAGCTTCTCTGAGATCCCTGCTTGCCAGGCCTCTTTCTTCCTCCCCAGTGGCAAGGAAGTTCTCACCACACAGAAACCCCACACAAGTCTTCCGAGACTTTGTGCCTGCAGATTGCTCTCACATAGAGCCCTGTGCAGAAGGGGTGTGTGCATGCATGCGCCTCCCTGCCATCCCCCACAGTGACCGTACCCAGTGCTGTGTGAGCCATAGTGTGAATGTGCCCAGGCTCCTCCAGCCTGGCCGCATTTCCTGAACCTTCATCAGGTCAGAGGTCAGGTGGATCCACAGCCCTGCAATCTTGGTTCCCTGATGGCTGTTCCTTCCCTCTGGCAGGGCGGCGCTGAATCCAATCCAATGTGGTGGACATGCACTACCCGTTGCCTGCGAGCCAACCAGACAGGTGTGGGGGACGTCAAGATGGGACTCAACATCCCCTACACCCTGTCAAATGAGTTGATCCGGTACGTGAACCCACACCCACGGTTGCAGAGACATGCCTGAGCAAAGGAGCCATGTGTGAGCCAAATTTCACACTGTTGTTTTTGTATTTGTTGAACAGTCATTCCTAGAGTCTGCCCCAGCCCAGCATCTCTGCAAAAGAGAGGGTAACCTCAGGATCCCTGAAGGGTGGATCAATACTTTGGGCGAGTGCAGAATCAACAACCAGCAACAGTTAGCCCAACCTGCCAAGGAGCATGGGGAGCAAGCTGACACCCTGCCCCCTGGCCACTACAACCTGGCCAGGTCCTGTCCAGCTCTTCAACAAGACGCTCTTCACCCCCCAGGCAGCCAGCAGCAACACCTCCCAGGACCTCAGGGATATTAGGGTACCCATCTCTGGGCTGCGCTGGCTCTTCCTTCCCTCTAGTCTACTGACTGCAGTCACATTGGCCCTGAGCCCTCTCATGCTGGTGACCATCCTGCGGAACCAGAGGCTGAGGCATCAGCCCCACTATCTGCTGCTGGCCAACATCTTGATCTCGGATCTTGCCTACATTTTCTTCCACACACTCATCTCCTCCAACAACCTGGGTGGCTGGGAGCTGGGCCGCATTGTCTGTGGCATTCTCAGGGATGCTGTCTTTGCTTCCTACACTAGCACCATCCTGTCCTTCACAGCCACCGTGCTGCACACCTACCTGGCAGTCACTCATCCTCTGCGCTACCTCTCCTTTGTGTCTGGCAGAGCTGCCCGGAAGACAGTGGCCCTCATCTGGCTGGTGGCCTGCTTCTTCCCCACATTTCTCCTTTGGTTTAGCAAGCAGCAGGATGCCAGTCTGGGAAAACAAGGGGCCTTATGCATCCTGCCGCTAGGCTTGGGCACTGAGCAAAGCCATAGCACCTTTGTCACTGTCACCCACATCTCCATCTTGTGCATTCTCTTTCTGTGCACAGCTTTCATTACCTACTGCTTCTGGAGGATTTATGCAGAGGTCAGGCCTTCAGGCATCTGCACACAAGGCTATTCCCGGGCCAGGGGCACCCTGCTAATCCACATGGTGCTGATCACTCTATACGTAGGCACAGGGGTGGTGTTCTTCCTGGACATCATACTGACCAGGTACCAGCACATTGGTGCCAGCACTCACACGTGGCTCCTGGCAGCCAACAGCGAGGTGCTCACGATGCTGCCCCGTGCCATGCTCCCGTACCTGTACATGATTCGATATCGCCAGCTGCTGGGGGTGGTCAGAGATCACTTCTCACCCAGGAGGCATGGAGACATTTTCACCATTTTCCAGAGCTTTGAGGTCCACAATCTGGCAGGCTAAAATTAAATATTACCTGTTGAATGCATCCTAAACTCTTTAGGATGGCCTCAGCTAATATTTTAATATTTCCACAGCTGTTAAGGAGAGAACACTCAATTATAGTGACAACGAGATCCTACTTGGAAATGAGAGTAAGTAAAGATGCTCCAGCCAAGTTCTGGTTCAAGCGCAGTCAGGCTTTGATCTGTTTCCTCCCAGGACTTTCTCCCCACCCTCTACAACCACCACCACTGAGGAAGAATCCAGGTGACAAACACACAGACACCAAAACGTTATGATAGCTGGAAGCTGGGAGGTAGGAAAGCTAATCTAGGACTCCTGAATCCCTGGGCCCTACATGGGCAGCTGCTCAGGATGAGGGGGCAAAACTAGAAAGTCCATGACCTACCTCAGTGGAACTGTCCTCTAGACACCACCATGAAGCTGGAACCCCAATAGATCACCCTCTTAGAATAAAGATAAATAAAATTAACCATTACAAAAGGCAAATGCAAGAGATCTTCCAGCCTTGACATTGTTCTAGGCAGAGGAAGAAAATTCCTTGAGAATTCTTAAGTAGAAGTCATCCTTCAGGCAGGGTTAGAGTAGAATTTCAAATACATTTTATTTATATTTTGGGGGGGGTTGCTGGGGATTGAACCCAAGGTACATACTAGGTACATCCCCAGCCCTTTCAAACCATAGTCCTGTTTGAGAAACCTCCTTCTGTGGTTGGTGTGGGCCTTTGCCAGATCTGAGCTTTAATTCTGGCAAAGAAAATCCAAGAAATGGGCAATAGATAGCTACCTTACAAAACCATATGGGGAATAAGATACAGTGAACAAGAGCAAGAAGACACAAGATCATGGCATTGTACTGCAGTTCCTTGAATTCTCAGATCGTGAGTTAATATAAAAATGTTCAGTATTTTCTAAGATAAAAAAATGACATGAAAATATGGGCAGGGAAAACACATTTTTATTTGGAAAATAAATAGAATTTCTAGGAATGAAAGTAAAATTGTTAGAGTTGTAAAAAATGATTGGACTTAATACAGAGTAAATAGTGAGTTACATACACCTAGAGAAAGAATTTGCAAACTGGGGGATAGGTCCAGATAAATTATCCAAAATGAAGCCCAGAGAGACGAAGAGATAAGCTATAAAAAAGAGGAATTAAGAGACATTAAAGTTAGAATGGAAAAGGTAATCTTACCTCTAATTTGAGGGTATAATAGAAAAAAATTGGAAGAGGAAATATTGGAAGATATGATAGCTGATAGTATTTCAGAATTTGTTTTGTTTTGCTTGCAGTACTGGGAATTGAACCCAGGAACACTCTACCATTGAGTCATACACCCCACCCACCAGCATTTTTAACTTTTGAGTTTTTTGAGACAGGGTGTTGCTAAGTTGTTGGAGCTTGCCTAGAACTTGGGTTTCTCCTCCCTCAACTTTTGAAGTCTCTAAGATTACCAGTGTGTGACACCGTTCTTGGCTAATTTTTCAATATTGTTGAAAAAAATCAAATCTCTCATCCAAGAAATTCAGCCAGTTGCAAATAAGATAAATGACAAGCTCCCTGAGGCACATCACATGAAATTGCAGAAAACCAAGTACAAACACAAGATATTTAAAGCAGAGATAAACAATAAGGAAATAGTAATTAAACTGACAGCTGACTTCTCAAAAAACAGTAGAAGCCTGAAACAACAGGAATAATATTGTCAATGTGCTTTGAGAAAACAACTATTAACCTAGAATTTTACATACAGGAAACAATCTTTTCAGAGCACAAAATAAAGACCATCATAGGCACAAAAGCTGAAATACAATATTCCTAACCATATACAGAGAATTTTAAAGGATGTATTTCTGGCAAAAGAAAATTATTCCAGATGGAAAGTTTGAAATGTGTGAAAACTAGCCTCAGTAGCTTAGTGAGACCCCATGCAACTTAGCAAGACCTATCTCAAAAAAATAAAAGAGATGGGGGCTAGGGATGTGACTCAATGGTAAAGCACCCCTGATTCAATCCCCAATATCAAAAGAATAAATAAATAAATAAATAAATAAATAAATAAATAGAAAAACGCTGAAAACTATATACATAAGTCTGAAAATCTGTGTCTATAAAGAGTTATTAAAATATGTGATTGTTGGAAAAATTAAGATATTGTACATCAGCAGCATATGCATTGGAAATGTATAGTTGTACCTAAAGCATTCTAAGGTTCAGGAGATGTTGAAGTAGTGATCTAATACTCTTACCAGCATGCATGTCAAAGGGCTAAGGTAATAAAGAATAAACAAGACAAAAAGAAGGTAGTTTTCTAAATGCTCTAAGGAACAGATGAAATGAGTAAGAGAAAAGACAAATCATCCAAAAGAAGGAGGAAAAGAAAAAAACTGAGAAAAGGCAAGACAAATAGAAAGCATAAAATAGTACAATGAAATCCAAACACATTTAAATGAACTAACACAATAAATGTAAATGGACTAAAATTTAATAGCAAGAAGACAAATATTATGTTTTCTTTTAAACCAGGCATATGTCACTTATAAGAGGTTACCCTAAACAAATGACAGAGAATGTTTGGAAGTAAAAATATTGATTGGAAATAAAGAAAGAGATATAGAGTTAGGGATTATACTTGTAATCCTGGCTACTCAGGAAACTGAGAGAGGAGGATCAAAAATTTGAGGCTGACCTCAGCAACTTAGTGAGACCCTGTCTCAAAGAAAAAAAATAAAAAGGGCCAGGGATGTAGCTCAATGATAAAATGCCTCTGGGTTCAATCCCCAGTACAGCAATTAAAACAGAAAAATGAGAAATGAAGGAAGAAAGAAAGAAAGAGAGGAAGAAAGGGGAGGAGGAGGAAAGGAAAAGATACAGAAAGCAATACTCACTAAATGAAAGCTAATAGGAGAGAGAGAAACTTCAAAGCAAAGTTTTAACAAGGTAAAGAGGGTTGCTAGATAATTATATGTCTCAATTTATTAAAATACAGAAAAATAACACATATTATAAGGGTGTCTAAAAATGTATGAGGCAATATTTGACACATATTTGAGGGGAAATTAATGAACCAACCTGAATAGAAAAGAATTTTAAGACTACTCTCTCCCTGACTGACAGATCAAATAGGAAAAATAAATAAGAATGTAGAATTGTGAAAAACACAATTGACAAACTCAAATTAATGGACAAATTTAAAACATGGCACTTGGCAATTGGCATTTAAGCCTGCCTAGAATCATTAAGAAAATTGCCAACGTGTTACCTCATAAAGCAAATTGGAAGTAAATTTCAAAGACTCAAGTCTTATGCAGATCACAGTATTTGAATTTAGTGCAATTAAGTTAGAAATAAATTTAAAAATGTAATTAAATAAAATATGCTTGAAAATATGAAACCACATTTTTGAAAACAAAGCTAGTAAATTTGACTTTATTAAAATACTTCTGTTCTCCAACAAATACCATTAAAAGAATAAAAACACAAGCAATAGACTGGGAGAAGATATTTGTACTCTTCACATCCAACTAACAGCAACAAAGAACTTGTTTCCAAATATGTAAAGAGCTATTTAAAATTGGTAAGAAAAAAGGCAGAAAACCTAATAAAAAAATAGACAACTCGATTATGCATTTCACGGTAGAGGAAATCCAAATGGCTGAGCATTGAAAAGTGTTCTTATCATAATTAGTAAACAAATACTAATTAAAACAGTTAAATTCTCCTGCATTCTCACCATACTTAACAAACTTAAAAGTTTCATAAAAATCACATATTTGTGAAAAATTCCAATTTTGGGTGAGAATGTACTATAAATTATACAGCAACTTGGGAAAACAGATTTTTTTTTTTTTTTGGTACTGAGGATTGAACCCAGGTGTGCTTAACCACTAAGCCATTATCCCCAGCCCTTTCTTGAGTTGCTTAGGACCTTGATAATTTACTGAGGCTGGCTTTTAACTTTCAGTCCTCCTGCCTCAGCCTCCCAAGCCACTGGGATTATAGGTGTACACCACCACATCATGCCCTTAGGATTTTTTTTTAACTGTGTTGCTTGGTAGAACCAGGAACATTAGACCCACAGAGTCTAACGTTGTGGCAATGGGAATTATAATTTCCCAATGGATCACTGGGAGTGAGAGTGGTACCATTCCAACTTTCATTTATTGGTTACCAGATCCATGTTCCATATCCCAAGGGATAGTTCCCCATTCTTTGCAGGGTACCATCTCCAATCTAGTGCCTTATCTTTATTTATTTTTATTTTTAAAATTTATTTGTTCCTTTTAAATATGCATGACAGTAGAATGTATTTTGACATATTTTACATAGATGGAGTACAAATTCCCATTCTTGTAGTTGTACATGATGTGGAGTTTCACTGTTCGTGTGTTTATATGTGAACATAGGAAAGTTATGTCCAATTCTGTCTTTCCTATTCCCAACCCCCCTCACATCCCTTCATTCCCCTTTGTTTAATCCATAATACTTCTATTCTGCATCCCCACATACACATTTATTTTGTGCCTTAACTATAAGAGGCTATTTCACTGCCTTTTCTGGGCTGGCAGTTTCTGTATGGTGCATGATACATAACCACATATACAATGGTTAAAAACACATTTTCCAGCAATTGTAGATCAATGAGTAATTAATAATGAAAATCAGAAAATGTTTAGAATTGAATGATAACAAAAATGTTATACATCAAAATGTGTGATTTGCAGCCAATAGAATTTAGAAGAAAATGTGTGTTTGTATGTTTTACTCAAGAGGAAAAAAGGCTCAAAATAAATGAGCTAGGATCTAAATTAAGAAATCAGAAAAAGAACCTCAGGTTATTTATCAGCCAGTCATTGGCTGTGCCTCATAGGGGCTTTGCAGATGTGATTAAATTAAGGATCCTACAAGGCCCTTGTTAGGAAAAGAAGGAGGGAGGTGAGAGAGAGATCCATGAGATGATAGATGCAGGTTAGAGACGGGGAGATGGGAAGATGCTGTACTGCTGGCTTTGAAGATGGCGAAGGGACCATCACCAAGGAATCCTGGCAGCCTCCACACACTGGAAAAAGCAAGGAAGCAGATTCTACCCTTAAGATTTAGGAGGAACACAGACCTGCAAACACTTTGATTTTAACTCGGTTAGATTCATATTTTACTTCTGATCTTCAGAACTTTAAGATAATATATTTATGTTGTTTTAGACCACGAAGGTTTTGGTAATTTGTTACAGCACCAATAAGAAACTAGTCCTGGAGCCTTGGTTTGTGTGCTTTTCTACTCCTCATGTTATTGCACCTAACAGCAGGTTAACCCAAGCCATTCACGTGCAGCTGCAAGTTTTCAAGAGAGTAGAAATGCCCAGCATTTTGGAACTGGCATGCCATTTCTTCTGCTGCATTCTGGATAAAACTCAGCAACATCTGGTTCAAGGAAGAAAACAATAAGCTCTATCTCTGATGGAAGAGACCCAAAGTCATATTGCAAGGAAAAATGTTAGGGCTATCTTTGCAATCTGTAATCGCTTTGGAAAAATAGCAAGATTGAAGATGCCCCTACTTCAGTAATTACATTCCAAGATACACCCCCTAGAGAAACATTTGTTCATGTACTCCATGTTCCTAGCAGCACAATAACTAAGAATGGGAAATAATCCAAATGACCATCAGATGTAAGAGAGTGAGTAAGTGCATTATGGAATTTTCACACCATGAAATACTACACAACATTAAAAATGAATAAACAGTTGTACACATCAACAAAGATATCTCATAAGTTTATTGTTGGTAAAAGGCAAGTCACAGAAGTATATATTTTCTACTTTCATTGATATAAAATATAAATATTTTGGGAGATTGAACATGTAGTTTGGTAATACATGCAATGGGCTCTATGTATTAGATGGTGAGTAACATCCTCCCTAAAATCATATATGAAAGCTCTAACCTCAAAAATGACTGTGATAGAGACTTTAGAAGGTAATTAAGGTTAAATGAGGTCATAAAAATAGGGCCCTATCTGAACTGTTTTGGTGGCCTTATATGAAGAAAAGAGAAATCTCTCTCCACCATGTGAGGTTACACCAATGAAAAGACAGCTGTTTGTAAGCTGGGAAGAGAAACTTCACTAGGAACCAATTTTACCAGTACCTTCACCTTGGACTTTCAGTTCCTGAACTATTAAAAAATAATATTCTGTTGTTTAAGCCACATAATGTATGGTATTTTGTTATGGCAGCCTGAAATGACAAATATTGTAGGCAGAGTTCAATGAGAGAGAGAAAGACAGAGAATAATTAACACAAAATTCAGTGAAGCAGTGATTAATATGTGGGAGGAAAGAAGATGTGATTGGGAAGGGACAACAGAGGGGTTCTCGGCTATGGTTTAAAATTTCTTAAGCAGGATGATGGGTGCTGTACATCCTTATTCCATTTGTTGTATATATAGTCCTGGACTCATTGTGGTTACACTTCAAAGTTTTTGACTTTATGGTTGTGTGAAAGTGATACACATTCAGTAGAACTTACTTCAAAGTTTGCATTTGGATCTTTTCCTAAACTAATGGCATGATCCTTTCTTGCAGCACAGCAAGCCACACAGCTCCTAGTGAGCTGCATAATCACGAAGGGAAACAACTAACACTCTATGGTGTGCTGTGTTGCTAAGTTATGATGTGTGGTAGGTCAGGTGGATTAAATGCATTTTGACGGATCATTTTAACTTATAATGGGTTTATTGGGATGTAAATCCTCTGTAACTCATCTGTAACTCTTCTGTGTTTAAAATTGCGCATAGAATTTCTATACACTCTTTAATGGCAGTATGTTCCAAATGAAAGAATTAATAAACTACATGACCTTTAGCCTCTCCTCCAGTCTCTCCATGGCACTTCTGCGTATGAGAAGGGTCCCTTTGCTGAGGAGCTAGCCTACTGGTTCCACAGTTCCTAATCATGTAACTTACTGGTTTGAGAGAGCCACAGCTAGGTGCTGTCAGGGTGGTGGCACCATGCTTGACCCCTAAGTTCGTTCCTCTTCATTCCTGATCAGGAGCCAGCCATCGTCAATCCATATGACATTTCTAAGATGTCTTAGTCTGTTGTTGTTGCTATAACAAAATATATGTCACCAGATTATTTTAAAAAGAATAAATGTTTATCTGCCTCATGGTTCTGGAGGCTGGAAAATCCAAGAAGAGAGTACTGGAATCTGCTTAGCATCTGGAAAGCAGCTTCTGGGTGCATCATGACATGACTGAGGATATCACACGGTGAGACCGAGAAAATGTACTAGATTGAGTCTCTCTTCCTTTTTTATAAAGCTACTGATGCCATCATGGGGGCTCCAGCCTCATGACCTCATCTAATCCTAATCACCTCCAAATGCCATTGATATATGAATTTGGGGATTGAATTTCCAACAAATAAATTTTTAGGAGAACCTATTCAACATATCATCGGCCAACTGTTACTGGTCAAGGGGTGAACATGTATTATAAGCCACCTGTCTACAGAAGGAAAGGTTTTGATATTGTGGGTACGAGTTGTCACTCTCATTTGACAGCTTCTTGGCCCACAACAGCCATCTGTAGCCACCAGAAAGCAGAGTTCTGATCTCACCTCATGTTCCTGGAGCTGCAGCCAGACACAGCCTTCCCTTCACTAGCAGGGAGTCTTGCTAGGAAGGTCATGCAACCTGAGTGTGGCTGGTGAGATGTCAGTCCCTGAGTCAGGAGCCAGTGTCAGCCATGGTGGTCAGTGAAACATCACCTTCCTATGCAGCAAAGACCATCTCCTCCATGCTGTATGGTCAGCAGAACAGGGCTACTGTCTTGCCTGACCAAAGCAAGGATGGTACTGTGGTTGGCCTGGGTTATGGTTATGCAGGTCTCCTGATCATTCTGAGTCTACCAGGATCTTTCAGTGTCCTTTTTCTCTGCTTAAACTAGTCAAGGATTCTGTTGCTATGACTAAGAACATGCATTTACACAGAATTTGGTACTAGAAAACAGAGTTGTTTCAAGTTATGGCTTTAAATAATAGCAAAAGAAGAATTGAATTCCCAGGAAGCATTGGCCTAAAAATTCTACATGATCAACAGGATAATTCTCACCAGAAATTTGTAAATTAACACAATCCCAATCAATGCTTGCAGCATTATTACTCTTACTAAAAAAATTGGGCTGGGGTGTAGAGAGTACTCTCAATGGTAGAGAGAATACTTAGCATGTACAAGGCAAGGAAGGAAGGAAGGAAGGAAGGAAGGAAGGAAGGAAGGAAGGAAAAGGAGGGAGGAGGAGGGAGAGAGGAAGGCAGGCAGGCAGGTGTGCAGGCAAATGGACTATTCTGAAAAAGAAGAATAATGAAAGGGGGCTAACCCTGCCAGATACATAGAAAATGTGACGCTAGAACATGAACAGTCAGATGCATGGAATGAAATGAAAAGTTCTGAAATATTTCTATTTATGGCATTCAGGTTATTAAGATATTGTCTCTCAGCAAAAAAACTGCCCTTCATACTTCTCTTTGTAACAGTGGAACTGGATTTCTGCAAAGTCTCCTTTATCAGCTGGTATCCTGCCAGGCTTTGCCCAAAAAAAGGACTACTGGAGAGAGACTGAAAAGCCTGAGGGTGACAAGACACTGATGCACCCTGTCTTGCTCCATGTTATTTTATGCAGGCCTTCCCTTCAGCAGGAGCAGTTGGTTCTAGTTTCTACCCGGGGTGGAAAGAATAAACTCCATTTTTCTCACTGTACTCTCACAATAGGCTCTGATACCAGGTGAGTACGGGTTTACCCCCTACATATCTGCTGAGTGTCTTCTAATTCTACCAATAGAGTGACACTACCTACCTGGAGGTACCATCAAATCCCTCAGGCTGGGCTCAGCCCCCACCCCCTACTTCAGATGTTAACTGAAAGCCTCAGGTTGGTTTACCTATGACTCTGACCCACTGGCTAAAAGTCCAGGTTTCCAAGATCCGCTCCTCAGGTTCAATTAGTTAACTAAAGCAGCTCACAGAACTCAGGGAAACAAGTTTGTTGGTTTATTGTAAAGGACATTACAAATAATATGGATGAAGAATGGTACTGGGCAAGGTATTGGGAAGGGCTATGGAACTTCTAGGACTTCTTTGTGATACCACCTTCCAGGAAACTCCATGTGTTCAGATGACCATGCAGAAACTCTCTGAACCCTGTTCTTCTAGGGTTTTATGGATGATTCACAGGCATGATTGATTAAATCATTGGCCACTGGTGATCAACTCAAATTTCAGTTACAGTCACTTCCTCAGATATTGGGGGGTGGGGCTAAAATCCCAGCTCTATTCCTGCATTGGTCCTTTCTGTGCCCAGCCCCAGAAGCTGGTGGGCACTGCCAGTCAACAACAGCTCATTAGCATACCAAAGAGACTTATCACCTGGAAGGTTCCTAGGATTTTCAGAGTTACATGCCAGAAATAAGGACGAAGACCAAATATTTATTGTACAAGGCCACACACTCTTTCAGATCCTATCTCCTATTGGGCCCTCACAAGTACCAGCATCAGCTGGGTAGCCCTACTTCCTCAGAGGTCTGAGTCTCAGTGACACAAAGTCCTCCCCTGAGCCTCTAATTTCTGATAACTCCAAATGCTCCCCTTTGTTCCACAGTCCTTGGGGAACAGCTGCTTCCTTAAGGTCATTATCTCTGTGTTACTATCTCAGGATCCCTTCCCACAAGTTTAAACATGCTCACACAATTCCATACATTCAATCCTTTTGATTAAAATGATTAGTATGGTTTTATTTTTCTTATTGGTTCCTGACTAACTCAATTAGATAGAAGATAGAGTTAGACACATAGATACATAGATAATAGATAGAAGATGATAGATTACAGAAAACAATATATAGAGAGAGGTAGATAGATGGATGGATGGATAGATGAATGGGGAGATAGATCATAGATACAAGATGACAGAATGATAATTGGGTAGACAGAGAGAGAGAGAGAGAGATAATGAAGTCATTCCACACAACTGGGAAATAATGTATTATTCTATCAATCATCTTATGACAACTGGGAGGCCATCAGATAAAAACAAACTCTAGATTAGTCAAATATTTAAACAGAAAATTAAAGTCATAAAAAGCTATACTTTGTTATACTCTCACAGCATGGAAGACTTTCTAAATCAGATCTAGAACACAAAAATGTTACAAGGAAAAGTTCATTTTTCAATATATATAAAATCCATAACATTCTACAGGAAAAAAAAAGTATCATAAGTGAAACAGACTAATCAAAAATTGTGACAAAACGTTTGCTACTAATATAAAAAAAAGTTCATTTCAAGTAGCCTCATTGCTTTAGGATGCCGGGTGGCAATAGCGGCAAGCAGATAGTGGAGCGAAATTGCACACATCACAAGGCAGGAAACAACAGAGAGAAGGAGGCTGGGACCCCAGAATCCCCTCAAGGACACACCTCCAAAGACCTAAGGACCTCCCACTAGGTTCCACTCTTCAAAGTTTCATCACCTCCCAACAGAGCCATTCTGAGCCATTCAAGACTTTAACACATGGATATTCAGGGGACATTTAATAGCCAAAACATAGCACTCAAATAAAAATTATCAAAGGATGCACACACAATCCACATAAAGGAAAATGGCTGTGGCTCATAAATACATGAAAAAGTATGGATCTCCCCCATTGGTATAGTTTGGATCTTGACTGTCCCTCAAAGGCCCACGTGTTAGAGGCTTTGCCCACTAGTCTGTGGTGTGATAGGGAAGTGGTGGACCCTTTTGTACGTGGGGTCTACTGAGAGGAAAAGAAGTCATTCTAGGTATGCCCTTGAAGGGAATGAAATGAACAGCCCCCTCTGCCATGTGCTTCTGCCCTGATGTGCTGCCTCACCACAGGCCCAAAAAGCAATGTGCCAACTGACCATAGACTGAGCCAAAATAAACCTTTCTTCCTTATAAGCTGATTATCTCAGTTATCTCAGGTATTTCATCACAGTAGTGGAAAGTTAACTAACACACTCAAGTAATGGAAGTGGGAAATAAAAAGACAGCCATATGCCATTTCTCACTCTTTTTTTTTTTTTTTCTCATGTCAGGGATGGAACCCAGGACAAATTAGTCCCAGCGCTGTGGCACTTAACCATTGAGTCACATCCCCAACTCTTTTTATACTTTAGTTTGAGACAGGGTCTCACTAAGTTGCTTAGGGCCTTGCTAAGTTGCTGAAGCTGGCTTTGAACTTGTGATCCTTCTGACTCAGCCTCCTGAGCCTCTAGGATTATAGGGATATACCACCACACCTGGTAATTTCTCACTTCTTGACTTGTTAAGAATTCTGTATATGTAAGAACACCATCTGCTGATAAGAGTGTGATAAGTATTGCTTGTGAAAATATAAATTGCTCAAACTTCTAGAGAGGGCAATTTGTAATAAATGGCATTTTAAATACACAGAGTAAAAATCTTATGCAATAGATTCCTTATTATCTTGCTCATTTTACAGGTTAGGAAACTGAAGCACACAGGACTACTGCACCATGAGTATTTTCATCCACACCCCTGACTCAGGGATTTCCCTCCTAGTTATTTCTATTTAGTTTGTACATTTACAAGAATATTTGCTGTAGCAAAATACTAAGAAGTAGCTAATTTCCCTCCAGAAGAGAAATACTTAAATAATGTATAATATATCCATAAATTAGGATGTAATGCAGCCAGTAAATAACTGAGGCATCTCATATGAATTTATATGAAAAAAATTACCAAGAGAAATTGGGGGTTCACATAGGGATAGCCTATATAGGTCTATTCTCATATGATAGAATTGGTAAAACTGGACAAATTCTATAAAACAAATACAGAATGCATTGGAGAGAGTGATCAAAGCAGGCAGAAATTAAGGGAGAAAATATTTAAAACAATAAAACTGGGTTTTATGGCCCATGAGAAACAGTTAAAGCACAAAAGCACAGCGTAACTGCGATAAGGGTGTAAGGCTGATACCTCAGACAGAAGGGAACCCCCACATGTGCGTACTTGTTCTCTTCAAGGTGTGGTCTAACTTCCAAGCTTCACTGGTAGGATGGACTCCAAGGAACCATGCAACGAGCTGACAGTTGAGGAAAAGAACTGATTCGGACTTAACCGCAGCCACAGCTGCAGGTCAACAGAAATTGATGTGTCAGTACCGCATGGGGAGGAGCCTTGGTGAACATTCTGGGCTCTCATTCTAAAGCCCAGGAAGGACAAACTGGTTCTAGAGAATGAAAAACAGGCCCAAAGAACCTTGAGACCAAAGAAAGAGGCAAACAGATCCAGGATTGAAGAAAGTACAATTTATTGGGGGCTTACTGACAGAGCATGGTCAGAGGTGGCGGCAAGACCAGGTGGATTCTTTTGATTTGCATCAGAAGTTGGGGGCTGTTAATGTGGTCAGGGCAAACATGACTCCATCCAAGCTGGAGTATACCTGGTTTATCTCAGCTAAAATCAAAGACACCAGACACACCTCTGGTGCTCTAATAATTTTATATGTGGGGAAACTATGAGGGAAATCCATCTAGGGTTACTCAGGGGCAATTATGGGTGCATGACCACAGTCACGTGACAGGTGTAATTGCTATTGGTACACTAGGAGCAAGGGCCATGCTAGAAGAGCACCGGTAAAATTAAAAGGACCTGTCACATATTCATATAGAGGGACGATGAGAGAAGAAGACAGGAAATGTAGCTAGATGTCACATGGTAAAAACAAACAAACACATATATCTACATCTGGAATTCCAGGAGAGGTAAGAACTTGAGAGAGAAACCAAATCAAAAGAAATACTAAGTATTTTCAAAAAGAAATGAACTCAGATTAAAGATGGCCTATGAAAACCAAAGAGGATAAATAAAAATAAAACCACATATTCTACTACAACTACTAAAAACAAAAGATAGACAAAATATTGAAAATCACCAGAAGGGGAAAAATAAGACTGACATGTCTGAGAAATAATGAAAACCAGAAGAAAATAAAATATCACAAAGCCCTGAAGTAAAAAAAACTGTATAATAGTTTATAACAGCATTTCTCGGAGTCATTTGGGTGATTTTGATTTTTTTAAAAAAATATTTTTCCCCATATATTCTTGATGAAAAAGTGCATTAATTTTAAAAATTGGAGGAAAACACATTCTTTTAGATGATAAAAAATAATATAAAGTGGATTTCATTTTAAAAAAATGAATAAAATTATTTTCTAAAAACCCGAGCAAGAAGTGCTGAACAAAGATGCAGTCTTGAACAAAGGTGCCCTTTAAGATGCATGAAGCACAGGAAGGAACAAAGGAAACCAGAAAAGACAAATGATACAAACAAATATTTGCTGTCTCATACAGCCAAACTGAAGGATCTTTAGGGTTGGAAATGTATGTAGAAATTAAAATAATACTAATTCCAGTAAATGAAAATGGACTAAATGCTCCAATTAAAAACTGAATATTTTCAAGCTGAATAAAAATATAAAGCAAGCCAAATACATACTATTTATAAAATACACCCAGGAAATACAGGAACAAAGAGAGATTGAGCAGCTATAGCTGATGGAGGGTGAGAAAAGCAAGGTTTCAGATCCTTCAGAGATGGAGGTCTGGGTCACCTCCTATATTAGCTCTTCATTACTACAATAAAATATCTGAGACAATTAATTAATAAAGAGACAAGGGTTATGTAGCTGCGTTTAAAGGTTCAAAGTCCAAGACTGGACAGAGAGAGGGGGGCATTGGTTAGGGGTCTCTGGCAAGGGGGTGCTTATCATGGAGGAAGCTGAGTTTGACAATCTGTCAGATCTCAAGTCAGAAAGAAGAAAGAGAGAATGAGTGGGGCCCCACACTGTAGGAACACCTGAGGCAATGTGGTTTGCATTACAGGAAGAAGCATAATTATGGAACAGGCAAACCTGCTCCTCTCAGAAGCATAGACAGATCTGTGCTGTGAATTATGCTCTCTGTGAGCACCCAGAACCTAGCACAAGGATATCAGGAAAGCTTGCTAACTGCTGATTGGTTACTGTATCCAGGGCCTAGCCAGGGCCCAGAAATCCAGGGTCCAAACATCCAGGGCCCTGGCCCTGGCACTTCCTCTTCCTTTATATGGTATGATCACGAGCCTAGCACGGGAGAATCAAAAGAGCTTAACAGATGGTGACTGGCTACTGTATGCTATATAAGCTTTGTAATTCTGTAATAAAATTTGAGTCTGTCTGCAAACCGGCTCCTGGTTTAAGATGTCTGCACCGTGCACCCACCCTCCTTGTTCCCGCAGGACGTTCCTGTTCAACACCACACTATCTTTTCAGGGCATGCCCCCAGTGCCCTAAGAACCTCTCTCACCTGGCCCAGTCTCCCAAAAGTTCTACCACTTCCCAATGGTGCCATCTTGGGGACCAAACTCTTAAAACATAGACCTTTGTGAGATGCCACTCACATTCAACCAAAAGCATCCTCCACCTGGCAAACAGCTAGACCAGCCAAGGACATACTGGTCAAGGGTGAAAGAATCTGGAATGGGTAAAAGATGAGGGAGATGACTCATATAATCTCTAATCCTGGGACCAGCCACAACTGTATGGATTGTAGTTTTTTTTTAAAATTATTATGTTCATCAACTTCTGATATTATAACAGCATACCTGTGATAATCAACTTATAAAGAGGAAAGGTTTATTTGGTTCACGGTTTTGGAGTTCTGTCCAAGACTGATTGGTCCATTGCTTTGGGCCTATGGAGACCCATCATGGCAAGAGTGAAGCCATTTATCTCATGGCCAGGAAGTGAAAGAGGAAGAGGAAGGAGCTATGGTCCCAATATTTCATTCAAGGATATGCCCCCAATGATCTAAGACCTCCCACTAGGCCCTGTCCCTTGAAGTTTCCACCATCTCCCAATAACATCACCCTGGGGACCAAGCCTTTAACACATAGCTTTTAGGGTATGTTCCAGATTTAAATAACAGTCCGCTACTCTCTAGTGCTAGCTTACTCTAGACATTATGGCTTTCCACTGCCTTGAAGGGGCCTCTGAGCCTTACTGCATTTGTATCTTTGCTCTCAAGGAAGAAGTGAGGACATTGTGTTCCTGTAACAATGTCAAAGTGACAAACTGGACAGAATGAGAAGGTGCAAACTAGCCAGATGATGCCAGAGTGGGCTGCACAAGACACAAACCTTGCTGCTACCACCCTGCTCTCCGAGGCCCTCACCACTCGCTTGCCCACAGCCCCAGTGCCAGTGGACTTCAAGTTGTTTTGTGAGAGACTGAAGAACCCACTGGCCCTATGCACGTGCAACCTGGAGATAAGGACATGTTCATGTTCTGTGGGGTGAATGAGCCTTAGGTTGCAGAAAAATTCCAAGTCATGGTAATTCATAGATATTTCAGAAAATGGAAATGTGAGTTGAGACTGTTCACCTGCACTCCCTAGCAAGTGGCGACCAGCTCAGAAATGAACAATTTAATTCCTCCCCATATTCTCTGCCTCATTCTCCCCTTCCTTCATACCTGTTTTCCTGGGATTGTGTTTTTCAAATGAAAGAGCCTATTTGTTTTGTCTCTAACTCCACTTTCTGAGGAACCCCAGTTAAACCTACATAAAAGAGGAAAATCCAGACCACTGTCCAAGAAGTCCAAACCATCCAAATGTTTGACCTTGTATTTTCAATAGGAAATACCTGAGGAGGGACTAAAATCCATGCCTGAAAATGTAACTGCAGACACTATGGATAAACATTCTTGATTCCAATGGCTTATCTGCATAAGATAACCCTCCAAGGGAAGAGCCATGCTGCACACTTCCCCCCAAAGCATCAGGCTTCTTGCTGCCCAAGTGCCTTTGTCATGCCATCTGCCTGCTTTCAATGCTGTGCTCTGCCAACCTCGGCCTCCTTGGATCTTTCTACACTTCCTCAAATTTCTCTGAGCCCTGCAGCCAACCCCGACATCTGGTGCCCACAAGGCAGGCAACAAGTCTCATTCTGCCTCTTAGCAGATTTTTCTTTTCCTTGTGGTGTTGGAAATTGAACCCAGGGCCTTGTGCATACTAGGAAAGCACTCTACCACTGAACAACATCCCATGTCTTGCCTTTTGATAGCTAATCTTGTCTCTAAAAGTAGGCTGAGTTCCTTAAAAGCACCTATACCCCTAACCTGTGAGCATATTCAGTACAGAGAAAAGCTGGTCCATCTCTTTCTTTCTGGACCTGGGCTTCTTACTACACCCACTGCAGGGATATGGCTGGGAGTCTGCAGGGAACAAAGTCCCAGTGCAGTCCTGGTAGCCCAGACCTAGCTGGCACAAGGCCAGGCTTCAGCAAGCAAATTCCAAGAGGTCACCACCTGCTGACCTCTTGGCTCAGAACAGCGGCTACCACCTGCCTCAGCAAAGGTGACAGGGAACCAGGACCACTTCCTAGAAAAGGTCTGTCCTTGGAAGGTGCCAATATGGGAAAATAAACACCTTCCTTAACTTGATCTAGGGGCCCAAGTCATCAGAGAACTCCTTGCTCTTTCCTGACAACCACCAGGACTGTGCCCATTGCCAGAGATCTGCAGGGCAACAGATGGATCATGATCTTGAACAAACACAGGAAGAGAGATAAAAAGGCATCTGGGCTTTACCCTGAGGTGCTGACTCCGGAAGAGGTCAAAAGCACACTTGAAAACAGTTATTTGCTCCTAAAGAGTCTATGGACCAGAGTTGACTAAATAGGCTGTTTTATTCTCTCAAGATCAGCAAGGAGACAGAGGGAAAAGAGCACTTACCTGGGGAAGCTGCATGGCTCCATGTGCCCCCACCTTTGGTGTCTCCTGTCCAGCTCACAGAACATTAGAACTAGAGGTGCCTTGTAACTTGGGCGGTCTAACTCACATTTCATTCTGGAAACAGGTTGAGAAGGTACCAGAGCTAAGGCTCATGATGACAAGCCTGACCTCCTGGTGGGGCAGAAGGTCCTTTCTCGGCTACAGATAAGGTACTGTGCCCTGATGTCTGCTCTCCCAGAAAATCATGCAAGAATCCAGCAGGCAACACCAGGCAGGGTCCACAAGACTAGTACAAATCCCTTAGCTTCTGGGGCCTCGACCCAGGTAGCACTGTGTACCCTGGGGCAAGCTGTGCCAGGTTTCAACCTCTCCAGAGGAGGGTATCTCAGTGTCCCCAGCTTCATAGCACTTCTTTGCTGGCCAGGGGAACAGGGATGAAGGATGGCATGTTATTTTAGGGGAAGAAAGAGACACACTCAAGACATTTTTAATTAGAGTGGCAGATCTAATACTCAGTTCACCTCTGCATTCTTCATAAAACCCCAAAAAATGCAATTGCAGACTTTAACAACCGATGAACCCACAAAGAGGAAAGATGAGAGAAAGAGAGAACAACAGATAGGAGAGACCAACAGTTTATTGAAAGAGAGGCAGGCAGATGAGGGGCAGGAACTAATTCAGCAGAGCCAGGCCTGAGCCCACCACAGAAGCAAAAGAAGTGAGAGGAAGGCAAGAAAGACCCAGAGCCATTCTGCTGGAGGTGAGAGAGACCTGGGCTGGATTCTGAGTGGAATAACCAGGGTCACCACCTGTGTGAGGAGCACTGAGACTTTGAACCCACCTTCCCCAAGCCCCAGAGGCTCCCACTCCAGGAACCTCCACTTAGCTGAGCAGATGTGAAGTCCCAGGACCACACAGGAGGCTGCTCAAAGAATATTGTGCTGCTGAGACCACAACCCACTCCTCTCATCATGCTGCTGGGAGCCAGAAAATTGACTCTAAAATGCAAGAAACTGAAGGATTCTTCTCCAAAGAAACTGAAGAACCCAGACCCTGAGTGGGGCATGTGGGGTGTGTGGGCATCAAAAAGCTACCAAGCTACACAATTACCCTGTCACAGATGCCTACCAGTTCACAAGGACTCCTAATAAACAGCAACTCCAATGCCTCATGCTTAAATAAAACTAAGTACCAAGAACAATTAGTGAAATTTTTGTGGGAAGCCTCTAAAGTGAAAAACAGAGAACAAAAATACTTCAGAGAAAATAGAAATTTACCCAGGGAGATGAAGAGAACTGGAGGGTGCAATGAGCATAAGAGGGTACAGGAGCATAAAAAAACTTGATTTAACAGAATGAACAGAAAATATAGAATCCATGGTGTGAAGAAGAGATGCTACAAAAACACCTCTAATGCCTGTTAGAAACTCTTAGAAATAAAGAACTACAAAAGAAACAACATATTAAAATAAGCCAGAAAGATAAATTTGAAAAAAAATCTACCAAATAGAGAAAAATAATAAAATTAAAAGATCAATTCAGGAAGGACAACTCATAATACCAGTGTTATGGAAGTGGGACCTTCGGAGAAACCTAGGCAGCACAAAGATTCACCCTTCAAACCCCGATTCTTGCCTTCAAGTCGGAGAGCTTTCAGACGCATGGCTCAGAGTAACAGGAATGAATTTATTGAAGGGAGAAGAAAAGGGAAAGGGGACATTCTCAAGGGAGAGAGTGGGGCCTCTCAGAGAGGAGAGGGAAAACGTGCCTCCAGCTTTATTGGGGATCCCAGAGAAGTTTCCAGAGAGTCCTGCCCAGGTTCACCTCTAACTTTTTAACTGACAGTAAGATGACATCAGACTTTTAAGTCCCCATTGCCATGGCGACTCTATCTTCCCCATGCTGAATGGTTCTAATTAGATTCTTAACCAAACATTCTTAACAGATTTTATGGTAAGAAGGAACTATCCTTATCTCAGGATCTGGTCACAAAAGTTGTCCCGTTCATGGTAACTGGTTCCTCTTATCAACATTATTTTGGACCTGCATTTCTCCTGCAGTTCACAGGTGGTTTGGTGAGGAATGTGACCTATCCTGTCCACTTAGGCCAGAGGGGCTGCAGGTAAATTGCCTCTTGGAAAAGAAAGCATGTGGGGGTCAGCACAGTGAGTCCATTTTGTAGAATCATTCTCTTAACCTTGTGTTCTCACCATCCTCATCTGTCTCCCCTAACCTTAGGAGTTCCAGAAGTAGACAAGAAAAAAGGAATTATTATAAAAAGTTCAATAAAATTTCCCCAAATTAGCCTTCAGATTTAAAGAAAGTTGGAGGTGTAGCTCAGGGGCAGAGTGCTTGCCTAGCATGCTTGAGGCTCTAGGTCCTATTACCAACACCACAAATAATTAAAAAATAAAACAGAGCCCACTAAGTGTTCAGGACAATAAAAGAAAAAAACACTCCACCAAGTACTATTATCAATACAGATCAGAACAGCAGGAATAATACTAAAATTTTCCAGAAAGAAACAAAGTAAATAAGTGACCATGGATCTGAAAATGGAATGAATAGAAGCAATGCCTTTATAATTCTAAGGGGAAAGTATTCTCCCTAGAATTTAACACTCATACTATCAGTTCAATCTGAAAATAAAATGCGATTATCTTAGACATTCAAGGTTTCCAAAGATTTGGCTAAGGAGGCTACTGGAATGAAGATTAAAACAAAGCCAATGAATTAACCAAGAAGAGGGAAATGATTCAACACGGTAGATACAGAAAGGCAATCCCCCAGTTGATGGAGAAGAGAAACTCTAGGACACAGGCAGTACAGCAGACCTAAGGCCAAGCCAGGCCCCGAGGGGTAGAAGAGGAGGGAATACTAGGCAAGAGATATCTAAAAAGAAGAATAAAAGAAGAAATTGATAGATTAGGAATGCATTTGCCCATGTAGAAAATACATGGGGAGCTTGTTCACATATTCATTAGAGTTCGAGTAACAACGGATACACTGGAAAATTAAACAAACGAGAAAGAAGCAATGATTAACTCTAGGAGTAATGGAAAGTTTTATGAGGAAGGAATCATAGATACTACTGAGATATTCAGTGACCAATATTTGCATAATCATAATGTAAACATTAGTTTAATTATCAGTACAGATTTAACAAAATAAAATTAATAAAAGAGACCTCATTCCTCATAGTCAATGACATTTTCAGGTGTCTTTGTTAGAGAAGGGTTGGTTTTACCCAGAATCTACAATTCCTATCTCTTCCTCCTTGTGAATACTGTAGTATGGGAAAATTTCTTGCCAGGATGGACAGCTCAATGTGTATCTATGGAAAAAGATTTCTTCTAAAGTCTGCAAAACAGGTTACAAATCTTACCAATGATCAGGCCTAAGTGTCCAAAATCTGAGTCCTGGAGGCACAAGCAAGACTATCTGCATATTTTTAGAGACAGCCTACCCAGTTCTCAGGGAGTAGTATAATGGAAACATAGGTTTGAGGTACAGAGGTAAAAGATTTGGGAGTTCTAGATTCTGCTGTGCTTTGAACAAGTTACATTAAGTATCTCTGTCAAGTCATTCAACTCTGAGCCTTGGTTTCCTCATCTTTCAAATGTTAGATAATCTGTCTCATAAGGTCATTGTGAAGGCAAATAACTATAACACTAGGGTACACTACTTGAGCACTTACTACACACTAGATTTAGTGACCCCATTTATTCTGACAATGACCCTGTAAATCAGGTACCGTTGCTTCCTCCATTCCACAAATGAGAAAATGATGGAAGCAACTTCAGTTAGTTCTGTACATAATTCCACCTCCAAACTTCAGCCAGGAAGGCCCATCTAATAGTGCACAGGTGTCGGCAGTTATTTCCTGCTCAGAACTTTTGCAAAATCTCTACTTCTAAAATATTGGAGTGCTTCACACTTCTTTAATTAAGCATTCAAAGTCAATCAGGAAAAGGAGGTACAGAATCAGAAATGATACTTTTGAAAAATTAAAGCAATATCTGTAATTCTGAATCACACAATAGAATGGAGAACTGCTGGACACAGGCATCTAACCAGAGAGAGGGAAGAACTTGGAGAGTAGTCGTCACAGCTTCAGAGACAGCCAGCAGAACCCAATTTCCTGGGACCAGGGCACAGTGAGAATGGCAAACCCAAAGAAGTCTGTCAATACCCATAGAAACTGCGAGCACAGGATGACAGTGGGCCTTCCTGGGATTTCTTTGGATGAGAGGGAGGGTGATATGCATATGAAGTCATGAACAGAAACCATAAGTGTTAGAAAAAGACTAGATTTTGGTGAGGTGAGAGGGAGCCCTCTATCTGAGCAGCCTTTGAGTGCAGATCTGAAGCTGAGGAAAAGAAAGGGGTAAACAAATGACCCACTCACATGTGAAATGAAGAATCTAGGTAGCCTGGAGGACAGCTCCAGACCTCTCTCTGCAGAGTCCCCTTCCAACAGCTGGTCTGGGAGAATTCATTCACAAAGGAAGTAGCAAAGGACTTATGCAAAGATATTACCACAAAGGAGGGAAAGAAAGGACACTCCCCCTCAAGATATGGATAAATAAGGGAAATAATCTTTGTTAATGAATTTGATGTGGCTGTTCCACAATTTATACCAATTTATACTTGGAATCCATGCCAGATGGGTTCCAGTATCCCCCTCAGAGACAAAAATCCATGGATTCCCAAGCCCTTTATATAAAAATTCATAGTAGTTGCATATAACTTGCAGATATCCTTCCAAATACTTTAAATCATCTCTAGATTACTTCCAATACCCAATACAATGCCTATACATCACTTTATTCACAGATTCAGCATAACACTTGGCAAATTAAAATTTTGTTCTTTCGATCTCCTGTAATTTTTTTCCAATATTTTCAATCTTCAATTGGTTGAATCCATGGATGTGAAACCCATAATACAGAGAACCAGATTATATATTTCAAAACAACATGCTATCTAGAGCAAATTTATACATTTTTGTCAACTAATTAATTAAAATGTTACATAAAATTTTTGCTAAACATAAAGAGGTTAAAAATACCTGAAAACTGACCCAAACTCTATACCATTCCATAGACAATTAGTTTGATTTCATGTTTTAAAGGAGGGCTTCAAAGAACAAGAGTTTGTAGCCATGTTCGAATTCCTAGAGGGGAATCCAGTCTCCCTTAGGTCAGTGGGGCAGTTGCTACACCAGACCACCTTCCAATTATCCCTTCCAACTCTCTGAAGGGCTTTGTGGCCTAGGAGCACAACAGCCTGGATATGTGGCACATACCTGTGGTCCCAGGTCCTTGGGAGAAATGCTGTGATTTCACATGACAGAAAGAAGGGAAAGACAGGACAAAGAAAGCTGTGTGAAGTCTCTTTTATAAGCACCTCTTAACAGTCCACTTCTTATTACTATTACATTGAAGATTAAGTTTTGACATGAATTTAGGAGATACACAAACACCCAAATCATAGCAAGACCTAAGAGTGAACAAGGCAAAGCCCTTTTTGCTGAAGGAATCAGCAGACACTTTTCTGTCTTGAACTTGGCAACGGATGGAAAGGGGGAAAAACACAAGACGATTCAAGACCAAAAGTCTATTACTGTGTGAAAATGCAGCAGCAAATCAAAAACAGATGAACAAAAACTCAATCACAAAATTTAATGTTTTAAACAAATAAAAGTGATCCTAGCTTATCAGAGGTCCCAGAAAATGGTAAAAAAATCAATTAAAATACTTCCTGAAACCTCAACTAAGCTTCAGGAAATTCCCATAAAGTTCAAGAAAACTTACCGTGTCAGTTTACTGTTAAAAAAATCTCAAAACATAATGAAATAATATAACATGGTGGAGCATCAGGGAAAGTAGATAGCAGAATTGCCACAGCCTTCAGAACAGGCACAGAGCATAACATAAGTTTAAAGGGTTTAAGAAAAAAAATCTTAGAAATCTGAGCAATCAAAAGAAGAGTATAAAATTATCATGCCGATTTGATGTAGGTACAGGCAGGCAAACAAAAGAAACTTCTGGGAATGAATTATATAATAGTTGATGTTCAAAACTTGATGAAAAGAAGAAATGATCACAAAAATAATTAAATGAAAAACAGTTCTAAAGAAATTATGTAGAATCCAACTCAAAAAGAATTTTTAAAAACATTTTTTTAAGAGGGATGGACAGTTGCAGAGAAGGGAGAGAGAAGATCTAACACAATTAGATTCCAGAGGGGAAAAATAGAGAGTATAGGAAAAGGCAACATCTGAAACAAAACCTAAGAATATTTCTACAAACATTTGAGGGCGATCAATCTCAGATTCAGGATCCAATTGAACTTCAAAAGGGATAAATAAAAAGAAATATGCATAAAGACACATCACAGGGGGGTGAAAGGAAAGATGAGCCACTTACAAAGAATCAGCTACGTGTTGACCAGAAGATGAGCAAACGACCTGATCATGTTCCGGTGTGGTAGGTACCTCTGCTCAGACCTTTCTGTGGGCATAGGAGCAGCCTCAGTTCATTGCCAGGACAAGCTAGCAGTGTCTAGCATTTAGAACCTCTGGATGGACCCCTCCACCATGGCGAATGCTAAAATCTGTGTCCCTTTCCCCTGCTATGGAGAAGGAATGCTCTAGACTGTCTCTCCAAGTTCCAAGTAAATCCGAGGACCAGCCCCTTATAGTTACAAATGGTTTGAGAGCACACTCTTCATCAGCTGCCTTTCAGCCCCACCCATTACCAAGGTTTCCTTCCCACCATCATAATCCCAAATAAACTGTTAGCACTTATATCCTCAGGGTCCACTTCTGGGGAAACACAAGGAGTATTCTAACAGAATCAATGTCATTCACTCTTCACCCTCTGAGTAGGCCAAATAGAGGCCCTTCTTCTCAGGAAAAGTCTCCCTCTGCTCCCTACAGTCATGGCCCCAAAGTCATGGTAGCCAGGACTCAGCCTGTTCCCTACGCAGATGAAACTGGATTTTAAGCCTCTGCTGCTGTAGTTTTGCAGCAGACTGCCAGTGCCTTCTTCCAGGTTCTTTTCATATGAGTTTGAAGAATGAAATCCACAGATGAGGAAGAGTGAGCAGGTTTTATCCAAA
Organism: Glaucomys volans; assembly: GCA_020662805.1. NCBI lineage: Eukaryota > Metazoa > Chordata > Mammalia > Rodentia > Sciuridae > Glaucomys > Glaucomys volans. The sequence continues at coordinate 38,134 of JAJEJO010003523.1, forward strand.
TAAGAAGAAAAGAAACAGAACTCCTTCAGGGCAAAATGGGACCCAATAGGGGTTGTCACTGAAGTATAGTAGTCTAAGGGTTTATATAGTTACTGGGTAGGGGCATCGATCAATATTTTTGGTAATCATATTGGAAAAGTACCAAGGCTATTGGTCAAAATCTATTCTAAACATGTATTGGAAAAGTATCAATGCTATTGGTTCAGCCTGTGGCCTTCCAATTGACTGTATCCTTTTAGCCCTTGAGCTTGAACTTTCCTGTAACTTCCATTCAGGTCCACTCTCACTTCTGTTATCCTGCCACTCTGGGACAAAGGCTTAGCTGGAATATTTCTGGTTATTTTCATACAGTGACATTTACATTTGAAAAAGTCTTAATTAAGGTACATTACCTATCCTATCTTACTCACAAAGACCCCAGAAAGAGGTGCCTCCCCCAAGTGGCCTCTTTGAGAAAAACAGTGAGAGAGAGTTTTAACCAAGACATGGTCAAGAATATCAGATGTCTGCTCAGCCACCAGCATCTGGGTGTTTGGGAAGACATTTGCCTCTTCTTTAAGTGGCCTGTAGTGGGGTCTAGTGGGATAATGTGCTAGGACGTATTAGAGATGGTGCAGGATTATATTTTCATTCCTTCATAAACCAAGGTTTATTGAGGGTACACTGGGTTCAAGACATAGTTGAAAAGAAAGAAGAGGAAGAGAAAAGTCACTTGACCCAAAGCATAAATAGATGAGTGAGGCCCGGAGACAAAAAGCAGTCTTTGTAGGTAATAAATGATTGGGTCAAAGGACTTAAAATCAGCACACTATAGTGATGCAGTCACATCAATGTTTACAGTGTTATAGCAATAGAAAACATTAAAATGTTGGTGTTCCCCAGGGAGATTCTCCAACGAGATCGGGAGAGTCAGCCCCACCCCAATCCCAAGTCCCCTCCCTATAGCCTGCCCCAATCCCAAATCCCCTCCCTATAGCCCACCCCAATCCCAGATCCCTCCCTATAGCCCACCCCAACCCCTTCCCCTCCCTATAGCCCCACCCTAATCCCTTTCCAAGCCCTATAAAAGTTGGCAACAAAAGAACTGGCGCAGGATTTCCTGGCACCCCGCTTTTAGGAGTAAGGGCAATCGTTGCTGGCCAGCTAAAATAAAGGCTTCTTTTGGCTTTACGTGATCGGCTTAGATGATTTTATTTTCTTTGGGTACAACAATAGCAGCTCAATTCATAATAGCTAAACTATGGAACCAAACTAGGTGCCCTTCAACAGATGAAAGGCTAAAAACTGTGGTATATATACACAATGGAGTATTACTCAGCCTTAAAGAAGAATGAAATTATGACATTTGCCAGTAAATGTATGGAACTGGAGAATATTATACTAAGCAAAATAAGCCAATTCAAAGAACCAAAGGTCGAATGTTTTCTCTGATATGTGGATGCTGATTCACAATAAGAGGGAGGGGGAATAGAGTACTTTGGACTAGACAGAGGGGATTGAAGGGAGGGGAGGGGCATGAGGGTAGAAATGATAGTAGAATGAATCAGACATTATTACTCTACGTGCACATATGTTTACATGACCTGTGTAACTCTACATCATGTATAACCAAAAGAATGAGAAGTTATACTCCATTTGTGTATGATGTGTAAAATGCATTCTATTGTCACGTATAACTAATTAGAACCAATAAAATTTTTTTTTAAATAAATGAATGAGTCAGAAAGATGAGGGCTGATTCAGAAGGAAACCAAATGCTAATACCTTCAGGACACTTGCCCCTCCTCCACCTGTTACCAAGATGACCTGCCTCCAGGGAATTGCTCCTCTCTACAAAGAGTTGTTAATGAATGAAAACCCCCTGGGCTGCTCACTTCTTTTCCTGCCCAGGATCACAGCACCTTTGGCCCATCTTTTGGGTCACTAGTCAAATATGCAGGATGTGGGGAGGAGGAGAGCATGAGAAAAAAGGAAATCTAAAATGCATAAAAGGGGCAGGGGCTGGGCGTGGTGGCCCACGCCTCTAATCCAAGCTACTTGGGAGGCTGAGTCAAAAGGATCTTGAGTTCAAAGCCAGCCTCAGCAACTTAGCAAGGCCCTAAGCAACTCAGTGAGACCCTGTCTCTAAATAAAATACAAAATAGGGCTGGGGATGTGGCTCAGTGGCCGAGTGTCCCTGAGTTCAATCCCTGGTTCAAAAAAAAAAAAAAAGGGGGGGGGGGGCAGGACACCCCCACTTCTTTTGACACCCAGCTCTGGGATCCCTTTTGTGTGGAGAAGTCTATCTCTGTGCTATCCTTTCAATAAAACTTGCTTTCTACACTTGCCTCAGCATTTCTCAGGTGTTCAATCTTCAACATCTCAGGAAACATGACTCAGCCTAATTGATTCTCATCACCAGTATCAATAGTGGTCATGACAATGATTCCAGGAATTGTTCAGGGGTAAAAATAAGGTGCAGTTAAAATCACAGGAAACAACAGCATGAAAGGCAAGGGGACCCAAAGGGAAGAAGTCAACGCACATGAAGACTTTGCCTTTTCAGGGAGGAAAAGAGGGTGGTTAACTTTAGATTTTTCTCAAAATATGTAACATCAAATAGGTCTTTAAAAGTAAAGTTAACTAGTAAGGTAATGGAATATAGAAGGAAAGGGCAGATCCAGTATTTGTGCTGCCTAAAAGTTATGTAATTTTACAAAATAAAATCACCACAACAAAACTGGGTGCAAAAGTGAAATTTAAATGGGGCATACGTAAATGAGACGCTCTAAAGGCTAATTGCATTAGTTTCAAAGTGTTAGGAAGGAAGAGGAAGATAGCAGAATAGAGGAGGTCAAGTTCCTGGCTGCTCTGTGGTATGAAATCAAGAAAGAAGCCAGGCCACTTCTCCATAAGGTGGGTTAACACAAAAAGCGGGGTGGGGATGGGGATTTACTGGAACCTAAAACTGGACATTCAAAGCAGACTGGAGACACAGGAGGTTGGATATAATAATATAAGGGAAAAATTCCAAGCAGCATAGCCGCTATAGCAGCCAGCCTGGAAGCTCCATGAACACAGTAGATATATATATTTTTTTATATTATATATATTTTTTCCTCCTACCTGTTTCCCTTGATTCTCTTCTTCCACTAACAGCCAATCTCTATTGTTCACTCTTTCACTCTTCCTTTAGTCTTTTGTCTTCTCTTCTCCTCCTTCCTCCTCATAACCATCATAGCCTATATCTCTTCTGTTCTCTTCTGTCTACCATTTGAAAATGTAAGCCCTTTTGCAAACTTACTGTTTTAAGTATAGGCAATAACTGATCCGATCGTAGAAGTCCTGGTGGGAACTATTTGGTTTAGTGCTGTAAATTGTTTGCATTGGTTGTTGTTATTATTTGTCTTCCCCTAAACAATGAGGTACTAGAAACCTTAAGGGACACTACAAGGTCACAGAGTAGAAATTCTACTGCCTTAGATCCCTACTGTTAGATGGGTAGATGCACAAACAACATAAAAATGAAAGGGAACAAATTGCCCCAAGCAAATCAAGATACTCCAATGACAGAATCCATCAACACACCAGTAGAAGAATGTCAGATAAGGAGTTTTGAATGTACCTAGTTAAACTCACCTCCAAAAAAAAGATGATATAACAGAGCAAATGCAGGTAGCAAAAGATCACTTCAGTAAAGACATAGAGACTCTCCGAAAAAAATCAAACAGAAATCCCTGAAATGAAGGAAACACTAAACCAAATTAAAAATTCAATAGAAAGTATCACCAACAGACAATTTGGAAGACAGAACCTCAGGCAATGAAGACAGAATATATAATCTTGAAAACAGAGTTGACCACAGAGAGAAGATATTAAGAAACCATGAACAGAACTTCCAAAAACTATGGAATAACATGAAAAGCCCAAATTTAAGATTTATCAGGATAGGTGAAGGTGCAGAGATGCAAACCAAATAAATGCACAAACTTTTCAATGAAATAATATCAGAAAATTTCCCAACTCTAAAGAATGAAATGGAAAATTAAATAGAAGAGACTTACATGACTCCAAATGTGCAAAATTACAACAAACCCACATCAAGGCACATTATAATAAAAAATGCCTAGCATAAGGAACAAGGAGGTTTGTGTGCTTACCAAGCAGACTAGGACAAAGCTACAGTAATCAAAATGGCATAATGACAGTCATATAGACTAATAAATTAGGACAGAGTCCAGAAGTAACCCTTCCCCTATATGTTCAAATGATTTTTCCATAGGGTGTCCAAGATCAGTCAAGGTGGAAACAACACTTTTCTCAACAAATAGTGCTAGGAAAACTAAATATCCACATGCAAAAGAATGAAGTGGTACCCTTACCTTACATGATATACAAAAATAATACAAAATGAGTTAATAATCTAAAAGTAGGAGCCAAAACTATAAAAATCTTAGAAGAACATAGGGGTGAATTTTAAGATATTAGATTTGACAATAATTTTTCTGATGTGACACCAAAAGCCTAGGCAGCAAAAGATAAAAAAGAGAACTTGGAATTACTCAAAATTTAAAATGTTGTGTACCAAAGGACACAATCAACACAATGAAAAGACAACCTAGCCCTAGCCAGCATCTGAGAGGCTCGGGCCTGAGCTCCGGGCTAGGGCTCATGCTCCTGCCTTCTTCTACCCCTGTGGGTGCCCCCCAAGTTCGTGGCCTGGCTGCCCTATGCCAGGCCCCAGAAGGGACCTTCACCCTGCAGAGTGCACGAGGTTGATGCTACTTTGCTGTACCTAGAGAGAAGAACATATGGGAGAGGAAGGAAGCGAGTTCCGGGTGTGTGGGAACTGTGGCCATAGGATCTATAATGGTCAGTACCTCCAGGCCCTGAATGCTGACTGGCATGCGGACTGCTTCAGACCTCTAAGGAGAAGATGGGAAGACCTGCCAGTATACTTGTCCCTCACCATCCACAGGGGATTGGTTTCTGGACCCACACAGATACAAATCCTTTTTATAATATGGCACAGTATTTGCATACAACCTATGTACATACACATGTTTCATTGACACAGAATCCTCCTATGTTGCCCAGGCTGGTCTCCAGTTTAAGGGCCCAAATGATACTCCTGCCTCAAGCCCCCAAGTGGCTGGGACTCCAAGCATGCACCACCATGCCCAACTTCAACAGTATACTTTAAATCATCTTTAGATGACTTTTAATACCCAATAGAGTATAAACGCTAAGTGATTAGTTGTTATGCTGTGTTGTTTAGGGAATAAAGAAAAAATTTGTACATGCTCAGTAAAAAAAAAAATGAAGGCAATCTATGAAAAATTTGATATATCAGATAAAGGATCAATATCCAGAAGATATAAAGAACTTCTACTACTCAACAACAAAAATAAAATACACAGATGGACAAAGGACTTAAAGAGACATTTCTCCAAGGAAGATATACAACTAGTCAATAGCACATAAAAATCATTAATCTTCATTTTAAAAAATGACTGATAAGCCAGGTGTAGCGGACACCCTTCTGTAGTCCCACCACTCTGGAGGCTGAGGCAAGAGGATCAACTGGAGCCCAAGAACTCAAGGTCAGCCTAGAAAATAGTAAATTCAATCTAAAAAAAGAAAAAGAAAGAAACAGGAGAAAAAATGAAACACAAAATAACTGATCATTAGGGAAATGCAAATTAAAATTACCATGAGAAAGCATTTCACATCCATTAGAATGGCTATTATACAGAACAATAACAACAACAAAAAACTGTTAGCAAAGACATGGATAAATTGAACCCTGTACATTGATGGTGGGAATATATAATGGTGCAGCTACTGGGGAAACAGTATGCCAATCCCTGAAAATAAACATAGAATTACCATATGATCCAGCAACTGCACCTCTATGTATAAACTTCAAAGAACTGAAAGCAGGACCCTAAACAGGTATATGTACAACAATGTTTATCATAGCATTATTTGCAATAGCTAAAGGTAGAAATAACCCGAATACCCATTGGCTAATGAGTGAATAAACAAATGTAGTAAATACATACAATTACAGATTATTCAGCATTTAAAAAGGAATGAAATTCTGATGTGTGGATGAGTGTTGAAGAGATTAAATAAATCAGACACCAACTAATTTTTTATGATTCCATTTACATGAGGTACCAGGAATAGTCAAATTCATAAAGAAGAAAAGTAGAACCATGGTTATCAGCTATTAAGGGAAGATGAAAATGAGGAGTTATTACTTAAAAACTACAGAATTTGTTTGGGGTGATAAAAATATTTTGGAAATAGACTGTGTTGATGGTTATATACCACTGAGAATGTGCTTAATACCAGTAAGTCGTACATTTAAAAAGGAATAAAATGATAAATTTTAAGTTATGTCTATTTAATGTCAATAAAAAGAAAAAACAAATTGTTTATTGTTTTAAAAAATGAGGGAAAAGTTAAAAAATATAGAAAATTTAAAAGACAAATCACTCACAACAGTAAATCACTTCATCTGATAATATCCCTGATCCTCATTTGTTTGAGATTAGGGAAGACATCTTTCTGCAGAAGAACTGACTTGAGTACCCAAGTGTCTGTCTCCACAACCATCCCTGGAACTATTGTCCCTCCTCCCCACTCAGCCAACCACTCCAAATAGGGACCCCTCAGGACTGCTCTTCTCTAAGACACATAGTCCTCATCCTGCCAGTCTTTCTCAGAGGTATGGGATCCCACTCCTTCACTCCCAACTCCCCTCAGATGTGGGGCTCCACAGGCCACAGATCAGGACTCTGCACCCCCACTAATACAGTTAACTCCACAGCACCACACACTGTGGGCTCCTTTTGTTCACACTCCGTGAACCTTTACAGAAAGCAAGGGATGTGGTCAAAACATCTGAGGCCCTTGGTCACAATCAAATAAATAGGGAGCCAGGACCAGGAAAGAAAAGGGTTACAGCCACAACTCAAAAACACTGAGGTGGGCTGGGGTTGTGGTTCAGTGGTAGAGGGCTCATCTGGCATGAGTGAGGCCCTGGGTTCGATCCTCATCACCATATAAAAATAAAAGAAAGGTATTGTGTCCACCTACAATTAAAATAAAATATTAAAAAAACACTGAGGAGAAACCTTAGTCAATGTATTGTAAAAATAGCAAAAGGAAGTTTACCTTAGAATGATGTTTCAGAAAAAAATGATTCTATAATGTCTGACCTGAGAAATAGGTGTAAAAGATCTTTCCAAAGGTTCTTGGAGATCTGGCCTCATGCCTTTAGGAAAGAAAGAATTTAAAATATATATTTTCCTGTTATCCTAAGAAAGAATGATTTCGAACTCTTTGAAAGGACAATGTAGATGGCTTACAATAGCTCCACTGATCAAAGAGCAACAATTTGAGTAAGAGAGAATAACAATTGTTATCATTTGAAGAAGCTAAAGTACATAATTTATTATTCCCATATTTTATAAGAAATATAAAAGGTCCTTAAATGTGGAAGAATGGAGGGCTTAATAAAAGTCTAATACTTATTGATTTTACAGGACTGTGGACTGATGGAGTTCTATCCTTGATTCCCAATGTGTAGGGCAAGGAGACAGATCCACCTTTGCCTCTGAGAGGTGAAAAGACCTTAATGGCTAAAACTGACAGAAAAGGTCAGGATTATACCTACAGTGTGTTGGGCAGGTGGTGGGGGTGGCGGTGGGGTGTCACAGGGTACCCGCTGAATTAGGCGCAGGATAGAAAGAAGTTTCAACTCCAAGAAATGGAAGAAAGTAGTGGTGGCTCATCCTGGAGGATCTCAGGGTGGGGTCCAACTCTTGACTCTGTTGACTAATTACAGCGAAGGCTAATAGGTTATGACCAACCAAACCAGTTCAAATGGGGTGGGGGACCTTGTGTCCAGTGTTGTTTGGACAAAGGGACGGGGGGGGGGCCCTCTAGGCTCAAGGAAAGGTGGGATCTTAATCACCTATCAGAGCCCTAGATTAAGAGAAAGTCTCTGATGCCCTACTTTTGGTCTCAGCCCAAAGCCTATACTGGGATCATCTCTCTTTGCCTACACTCACTTCTCCTGTGGAGATGAGCCCCTCCCAGCACCAGCAGTGCACCCTCCAACCTCCCCACCCCTCATCTTTGCCCACACGGGTCGTGGAGTTCCTTACTCTATACTTTATCCCTGACCCCCACATTTGTCGTTAGTACTGGACTCAGCCTGAGGACCCTCATCCTCAGCTCTGAGGGAAAGGGGTCCCCACAGCATTTTTGCTCTTCCCCCAAGATTGCGACAGGGCACAGCACCAGCAAACCCCATAAAGTAAGTACCTATAGGGAAAGCACCTCTTTCATTCCCATTGATAATATAACTAGGTCCACTACAGACATGTAAAGAAGATTCTAGAAGACTCCGCCTTGCCTCTCCAGACTGGCCTGCCCCTTCTCCCAATCCCGCTTAGAATCCTAGGTAGGCTCGGTATGGCGGGGCTCTTTCAAGAGAGTTAGGGATCTGCAGTTGCCGGAGCTCAGGGCTGCAGGGGGAGGGGCGCCCACACCTGTGGTCTCCAAGGAGTTGGTACTAAGGCTGGGGTGCGGTGTGGAGGGCAGAGGGAAGACGAATAGGCCTGAAGGATGCGAAGCCACAACCCAGAGACAGAGACGCAGAGACAGGGGAGGAAACAAAGCGAGACAGGGCGAGGTCGGTGCAGCGGCGACGCACTGAGGCGGCGGCCCTCCGGGAGCAGTCCCCACCCGGCAAGCGTCACCTCGCCCACCACAGAACTGGTCGCCGGCGTCCGACTGGCTCCCAGTTCGGCCCCGCCCCCTCCAGTCGCCCTGGGGCTGTTTAACCCTCGCCTGCCGGTCCCCAGCGCAGCGGCTTAGCCCCTGCAGCAGCAGCGGGTGGGCGCTGGTTCTCGGCTTCCTGCCACCCCGCGGCTGCGCGCTGCGCCGGGAGCTGACCGTGGTGCTGAGCGCGCGGCTCGGCTAGCATATCGCGCGGTTGCTGTTACCGCCGCGCCCTGCAACACTCCCGGGCCCCAGGGGTAAGTCGCCGAGATCCTGAGAGTCTTCATCGGTCCCTGCCCCACATATGTGGATTTGGGGGTGGAGGATAATTTGGTAATTTTTGTGCGTTCTCTAGAGAGATGTGCGGAGGGAACAGGGTGGGCACTCCCTCCACCCTGCGATGCTCAACGCGGATGGTGCAGGGCCTGGGGTCTGAGGGTGGTGACCCTTTTAGGTTTGGGAATGAAAGAAATTCTTTCCCTGCGGCTGTGCGTGCAGGAGAAGAACAGATGAGGTTGTGGAGGCCCATATTCTCTGGATCGGGCAGATGAGGAACGCCCAGGGGCTCCCTCAGCGGTGGGCCAGGACCTTCGCTCCCCCCAAAAGCCCTTTGTCTCCCCAACGTGGGGGTGGGGTGCCTTGGTGATGCTTTTACCGCGGATTCTATTTCTGCTTTATTCCTCACCCTACCCCCACCCCAGAAAACAGCTTTCCCTTTTCACAATGGCCTTCACTCCATCTATCCAATGACAAGGCAGCCTATTACAGAAATAAACTACCGCCCCATGGCCTCCACCCATACCCCAATTTCCAAAAAGTCCCTGAGCAGCACTCCATTCCTAGGTCTGCTCTTTCTTATCACCATACACCTGTCTTTGTATTTTACTGTCTTGACTTTCCTGGATACTGAGGGTGGGACAGGGCAAGGTATAGCAAATACCAAAACAACTAGCCAATCATTTTACCTCTTAAAATTTTTCTGCTGCATGTGTGTTCCTCCAAGGTTTTTATTTTGTTCCATGAAACCAAGTGCCCAACCACTGTCATGTTAAAAGTGGAAAGAAATGAACAGCATTACCTTCTTAAAAGCAAAAGAAAATCCTAGGAAGCTGAGCTGAAGTTAGATATCATGCAGAAAATTGGACAGCAGAATGATTTTGGGTGCTCAATTTGCAGTAAATCTATATCTTTGTGTGTGCAGTGTGTCAGGTATGGATATGTGAGTCTCTGCCATCACCTTTTCTCTGCTGGACTCTGGTCTGGCTCCTAACACACCTCCTTGACTTTTCTCTTGCCCATCTTTCCATATTTTACCTGAAACTGAAGTTACCTATAAAAGCTGAAAATTCGCCCTGTCACTTGCTCTTGATGGGTGGCTTCCCATGACTTGAAGATTAAAAGCAATACTTTTCCTGAGACCTCAACCCTCAGGTGTGGTCCAGCCAGTATTCTAGACTTATTCCACTGACTTGCTGCTCTAATCACTAGGGACACTTTCAGATCCTTCAATAGATTCTTTCCCTTGTTCCTTGCGACCTTTCTGCAGGGTGTTTCCTCGGATTAGAATAAGCTTTTCCACATCTTTTGCCTGGCTATCTTCTGCTGTCTTCTGGGTTTTGGTTTAAAAATCACATCCCTGAAACAGAATTGATTAAATAAATACACTGTGTGGTTTTTCTTCTCATAGAATTTACAAGTTTGTCTTAAAGATGAGAGACTTCTCCTAGGGACTTGGTGTCACCAAGACCTATCTGAGAAAATGATACACATAAACTGTTTTTATAGAATTAAAATTTCCCCCACAAATTCCAGATCCAGCATCCTATTTAGGAAACTTAAATGTAAAATATGGCTAAGGTATGACAAACACATAAAGTATTTCATTTAAATAGTAGTTGGAGTCCTAGGACTTAAAGAATTTCAGTCTTGCTGGGGAAGAAGACGAAGCAACAGAATGAGTAGTCAGTGGTTGCTGAGTAGTGTGGACCAGAAAGGGAGGGACAATCTGCTTTCCTTTTGGGGGAAGGCATGTGTCACATGGTGAGGGAGGACCTGTCATGTTTCCTGCTGAGCTTCCACTAACAGGTCTTTAGCCACAGGGTCACAAAGCAGAGTGTGCATTTTTGCCACTGAGAACCTAGACACATTTGGCCTTTGCCCTCAGGCAGTGACAGTGCCAGCATCTGGATGTCCACATCAATCCTATTCTGCCCCTGAGAACTGTCATGGGAGCTGACTGCTCAGCCTGCCTCTAGCCAGGGGTTTTCACCCAATCCTGTGAGCGCCACACATTTCCAAAGGGATGGGCTCCATAAAATATTTTAATGCAGAACCTGACCACAGTGAGTCCATATGGAGTCCATGTGATTGCTCCAGTACTGCTGTCTCCAGGTCACTGTCCTGTACCTCAGTACTTGTGGTCCTATCTGTGTGCAGATTGCTAAGTCAACTCAAAAACAATGTTGTCAATATTAGTCACACCAAGTCCAGTCATTGATAGCCAATGATAGCTATTTTAAAGATCATTTTCCAAGTTCAGAGGGGAGTGAAATTTCCAACAGTTCGTCATTTAAAATCAGTTGATTGCTCTGAGAGCTGAGAAACCAGTGGTTTTATTTACAGAGATCTCTATCAAACCATTTTAATTCTTGCAATTGCAGAATTCTGCACACAGTGAAATAATTCTCACTGTAGCCTGGTTGAAGTTATTTCCAAGGGTGTGGTAATCAAAAGATTTTTCTAAAGTAAAAAGGATGATAAGTGAAATAAAGATCTTGGAATGAGTAGCTCCAAAATTTCTTGCCATCAATTTTATATTACTGTCAATTATAATTTTTCTAACTTTGTGTGAGCTACCCTGGTTGCCTGTAATCTTCACTGTCATTGTGTTTTCCAAAACTCCGCATGAGAATACATTTATCATTCCACTTTGGATTTCTCCTAGAAGAGAATTTGAACTGTTGATTCATAGAACGTAATGATGTTCAAATCCCAGTTCTGTCACTTAGCACTTATGTGACCTTGGCCAGTCTATTGATTTTTCTGAACATGAATCTGTTCCTTGTAAAATCGAGGTTTTATTTTTTAATAGTATATTATTTGTAAAGTCATGTGCCAAGTTCTGTGCCTGACTGAGTGTGGCCAAGACTCAAGTGTGTTTCACCTGACAGCAGAGTAAGCACTTGTTGTGTGCAGCAAAGTCTAACAGAGCTGGGGGAGGCCTTATCTAAGCTGCAAAGGAATGTGTGAAGGGTTTGCATCAGCAGGGCAAGAAAGGGTTGGGCACATGCCATCTGGCAACAGGCAGAAAGGTCAAAATGACAGCCCAAGGCATGTTCTAGTATCCAGGGTGCTGCCCCCAGAGGCCAAGCTGCAGCTGGTGACAAGCCTGAGTTTTGCAGCTTTCCTGGGCATGGTGCCTGCTCTTTCTCTCATCCTCCAGCCAAAAGTCCTAGGTGCCCCTCAGAGGGGAGGAAGCACCGCCCAGAGGTGGGAGCAGATGGAAGCCCACCAGCTGTCCCTGTGAGTCTTGGCAGTACAGCTTTGCCCCCTGGGCTGTGAGACAGCCCCCCTGCTCACCCATGTCCTCATGCAGAAGCATTTTAGAGCTTCACAGGTCAAGGAGTGCTGTCTGGTAGTATCTCTACAACTCCTATGGGAAT
>JAJEJO010003524.1:3523-19328 GCA_020662805.1 Glaucomys volans
CTAGCAATTAGAGAAATGTGAATTAAAACTACACTGAGATTTCATTTCGCTCTAATGAGAATGGTAATTATCAAGAATACAAATAATAATAAATGTTGGCGAGGATGTGGGGAAAAAGGTACACTTACACATTGCTGGTGGGACTGCAAATTGGTGCAACCATTCTGGAAAGCAGTATGGAGATTCCTCAGAAAACTTGGAATGGAATCACTATTTGACCCAATTATCCCACTCCTTGGTATATACCCAAAAGCTTTTAAATCAGCATACTATACCAATGTGGACACATCAATGTTTATAGCAGCTCAAATCACAATAGCTAAGCTATGGAACCAACTTAGGTGCCCTTCAACAGATGAATGGATAAAGAAAATGTGGTTTATATACACAATGGAATATTACTCAGCCATAAAGAATAATGAAATTATGGCATTTACTAGTAAATGGATGGAACTGGAGATTATCATACAAGTGAAATCCAATCCCCAAAACCCAAAGGCTGAATGTTCTCTCTGATATGTGGATGCTAACATACAAAAAGGGGCGGGGGAATAGAAGTTCATTAAATTAGACAAAGGGGAATGAAGGGAAGGGAGGGAGATGGGAAAAGGAAAGAGAGTGGAGTGAATTGTACTGAACCTTTCTATGTTCATATATGAACACACGATCAGAGTAACTCCAAATCATGTACAACCACAAGAAAGAGAAGTTATACTCCTTTGCATGTATGTATATGTCAAAATACATTCTATTGCCATGTATATCTAAAGAAGAAGAAATTAAAAAATATGAAAAAAGATGTTTATCTCAGGTATTTTGTTTTAGTAACAGAAATCTGACTAACCCAGAGGAGCAGTTGGGACCAAGATGGTACTTAATTAAGAGTTCTTTCTTGTTTGTTTGTTGAAGAGTTCTACTCCTTGAAGAGGGACTCGAATATTCAGTTCACACCTGCTGAATGGTATTTACATTCTATATATGTTACTATAGAGGTAATATAAGCTCTGAGTTTTCATACCAGAGTGAAGAGTTGGCTGTTCTCAGAAGCACTGCTGAATTTGAATATCTGAGATGGGTGACTCCTCTCTGGCTAATAAGAGATAAGATTCTGGTGTTTACAGTGGAAAAAAAAATCAGTTATCTCAATCTGTCTTCTCTATTCTCCCCTCCTTTCTCCTGAATAACAGAACTTCACTGAGTTGGCCTCGTGGAAGTCACTAATGAGACTTAGATAAATCTGGAATGGCTTTAGAAGAAGGCCTGGAAGATATATCCCAATGCTTTCCTATGATGGCTTCTCAGGCAATCACAGAACCTTTTAACAGAAGGACAGAGAAGACTATTCTGCTACCCAACAAATGACTCCCTGCTAGCTCTTCTCTGTCATAGTACCAGAAAAATGCCATTTGGTGGAAGAATCTGGCATTTAGGTTCTGGGTAATCATCACAATGTTAGAGAACAAAACCATGAAAAACTCATCAAGATTGCTGGGGACACTGGAAGTGTCCCAGAGACCTCTGATACACTACAAATGAACTCTTCAACGTGGTTTTTTTAGTAGTTCACCATATTTTTAGTTTTGCAAGTATGTTGGTAACTGCTGCTCATGACAGGATGAACACGTGAACCCAGCTGCCTCAGAGGCAGGTCATGCTGTTCTTCACATCTGGAAGCCCCAGGCTGATGCTAATCTGTAGTCTTTTTCTGCCTACTCTCGCGTCTCCTCAGGCAGCTCACCTCGAGGAACTAAGAGTTACCATTTGACTGTTCAACTACAATTCCTTGTAACTTTTCTCTGCCCACTTCTTCCAGAGAAACAAGCTGCTCTTAGAACTTTTTGGCTAAGTTCCAGAGGAATTTGCTGAATGTCAAAAAGCAGGAGAGAGGCTGGACAATAGGACAGTGGGTACCATCCAGGAGGGGCGCCCAACCTTACCAGCAAGCCATCTTCGAGAATGGAGGATTGTTCATTTTCTGACTGACTTCCACTAGAATCCTGTACATACAGGCCATTCTGCTCTCTAGTCAAACCCAAGACTCCTGTGTCACTCACCAAAACCTGGGGCCACCGCTCAGATCTGACATGACCTGACTGCCAGGCTGGGCTTGGCTGGAATCCTGTTCTTCTGTTTGGAGTTTCATCAAATGGAATAAAAAAACAACACTTTTCCTAGCTGCTGAGTCAGCCAAGGCAGTCTGCACATGGGAAAAGAGTGGGATTTGGTGGCAAGAGGCTTGGGTCTGGGTTTCAGCTCCCACTTTTGTATAAACCATAGACTTCCTACTTCTGGCTCTTCTCCTGCCCTATTTCTTCAAAATGTTCTTACAAAGATTAAAAGAGATGCCATATGTAAAATAAAACATTAGAATCACTTTTAAAATGATATTTTTATCATTACTAAGCACCAACAAAGTTTAAGACAGGGACCTAGAAATTGCAGAGGACAACATGTGTGACAATAGTTGGTTTTTCAGGATACTGCAATCCTCCCAGCCTCTTCACCCCAAAGTCTAGTCCAATTGAGTAACATATCACCAATTTTTTTTCTTTCTTCCTCCCGCCCCTTTGTATTTTTTGGGGGGAAGGGTACTGGCGATGCTTTACCACTGAACTACATCCCCGGTCCTTTTTATTTTGAGACAGGGTCTAAGTTGTGGAGGCTTTTGCTAATTTGCTGGTTCAAACTTGTGATCCTCTACCCTCAGCCTTCTGAGTTGCTGGGATTGCTGCGCCTGACCATATCATTAATTTTTAAGATTTTTGCATCATCTCTCAAGACCCTGCATCTTTGCAGGTGTTGCTTCTCTCACTTAAGTACTTCCTGTCATCCTCACTCTATCTTTTCTCCTCCTTTTCTTATTCTCCACCTGGTTCAACTCCAGGATCTCACCCTGTCTACCCCACTGCACATCAAGTTCAAGAATGAATCCAGCAGGCTCACCGCACCCTGGTGTTGTCCCCATCATTGTCTGCCCCTCACAATACTGCATCGTCCATTTATTCAGGGTCCTCCCTGAGGGGTAAGAACTGTGTCAGAGTAAGTACTGGGTCAGGTGCAGTGGCACATGCCTGTAATCCAAGTGATTTAGGAGGCTGAGGCAGGAGGATCACAAATTTGAGGTCAGCCTAAGCAACTTAGCGAGACTCTCAACAACTAAGTGAGGCCCTGTCTCAGAATAAAAACAAAAAGGGCTGGTACAATCCTGAGCAATCCTCAGTACAAAGATACATACATAATACATAAATATTGAATACCTATTGGATAAATGAAAAAAATTAATAATTAAATGTTAGGGAAAACACTTACTACTCTAGAAGTGATAAGACCTAAAACCCTGGGAGTTCTCCACAGCCTCTTCTTGGGACACTTCATGATTTTACAGACCATGACAAAGAGGACAAGTGAGCCACAAGAGCCAAGGCACCTGGAGGGGAAAAAAATCATGTTGCTCTGTAACAAGGCAAAGCTGCAATGCATTGGGCAAACTGTACTGCTTGCTCAGAAATCTAAGTAAAAAGATGTCACCAAAACTCAAGAAACAAAGAAACCAGACTGAGCGCCAATCACCTCCATCCCCTCTTATTCTGGGGCTGGGTGTGGCCCGCACAGTGCATCTCCAACCTGTGCTCACAGTGACAATTCCCTGTGAACTCATATCTGGCCAGACCACCTGCGGATGAAGCAAAGGAACCCACTTCATTAAACTCAGGCTAAATGAACCTACTGTGGACCTAGAATTGTGCTTTGCCAAAGGGGCCTTAGACCAAGGATGAACAGGACTTGGTTCATACTCACGGGGTCTTCACACTATTAAGGAAGAGATCAGAAACACACAAAACTGCAGCCCAGCAGAGCTCCAGGCGTACATGTGATATTTTCTTAAAAATGGCTACAATTTCTTGTTCCTCCTCCCATCCAGGTTTGTTGTGTCCCCCCCACCCCCGAATCTGGGGGTGGTGGGGCTGCTTGACCAGAGAATATGGTGGAACTGACATTTGTGACTCTTATTTGGGTGGGGGAAGGGTACCAGGGATTGAACTCAGGGGCACTAGGCCACTGAGCCCCATCCCCACTCCTATTTTGTATTTTATTTAGAGTCAGGGTCTCACTGAGTTGCTTAGGGCCTCGCTAAGTGGCTGAGGCTGGCTTTGAACTCTCGATCCTCCTGCTTTAGACTCCCAAGTCACTGGTATTACAGGTGTGCGCCACCACGCCTGGCTTGCATGACTTCTGAGTCTAGGCCTTTAAGGCCATGAAGCTTGTAGTCACTTCTCTTGGAATGCTCATTCCCTGGAAGCTCCCTTCTGGAACATGCCCTCAGAACCTGGCTACCATGCTACGAATCTGAGTCAAATGGAAAGACCATTTGTAGATGTTTTGTTGACAATCCCAACTGAGCTTAAACTTCACATCCTTCCAGCCCAGATGACAGACAAGAGAGTGGAGGAATTTCCAGATAAGTCCAGTACCCAGAAAGGGCCCCAGATTTCATAGAACAAAAGACAACAAGCTATCCTTGTAGGGCCATCCAGAGGCCTGATCCACAAAATCCTGTACATAATAAAAAAGGTGTTTTTGCCACTTCTAACTTACAGCAAAGGTTTGCTTCCCAGAGCAGACAACCACCAAAAGAGAATGCAATGATGGCAGATGCCCTCAGGCAAGGAATTTAGTACGTGGGTACCAGAAAGCTGCTCACATTTGAGAACATGCGAACAGAGGCTATAAGGAACTGAAGCATTAGAACAGAACACACTGATGGCTTTGAAGGCCAGTCCCTGGACCTCGAGGCTTTCTGTAGGCTCATGCTCCCGACCAGGAATCTCAGATCATTGCTGGAGGATCTTGAAGATGCACCTTCAACACTTCTTATCAGACTGTCTCTTTCACCTGTGTATCCTCAACTGAGCACAGAGGTTGGTCAGGAGAAGCACTAAATTGTTGAAGAGAACACAAAGGAACATGGGGAAAAGGATGGGGTGTCATTTCTCCACCCCCAGCCCCCACCCCCACCCCTCAGGTTTCCAGATGTTTGCTTCCCTGCTTTGGTGGAGAGATATGACAGGAAGAATCAAACCAGCATTTAATAAGTACCTGCTACTCGCAAGTGCTCTGCAAGGTGCTTTTACAATGACATCTGTGTGTGCTGTGCTGGGGATTGAACCCAGGGCCTCGCCTGTGCTACGCAAGTCCTCTCCCGCTGAGCTACCCCGCAGAGCTTCATTCGCTTAAGAGGAAACTGAAGGCTATAAGTGAATCATTTTCCTGTGACTGAGCTGATGGTGATGAGTGAGAACAGGAACCTGGGTTTCTGTTCCCAAAGCCTATCTTGTTTCACCCTAGGAGACAATGTGGCTGGTTTTGGAGTTTGGGGACTTAAGCTGACGGGAGGCTTTCTCACAGGTAGGAAAGACCCCTGGGATGCAGGTAGAGCAATTGGTGTGGAATTGGTTCAGAATCTTCACGGGGCACTCAGACAACCAGAAGCCTGCAGGACAAGGGACCGCTGAGGGGCCATTGCTCAGGCAGACCAAGAGCAGGCACCAGGCCTAGAGTCACCTTGTTCCCACCACCTGGTCATTGACCTGATTTCGCATGAGCTACTGGTCCCCACTGGCCGTGTATTCAACCACAGACAGACAGATCCTTCACACTGACTAAAAGTGATTTCAGAAAATGACTTTTTTTTTTTCATAAAGGGGAGAAACAAAGACCACACAAGATCATTTCCTATTTGTGTCATTTGACAGAAGACACATTGCTTGTTGGGGAAAACAATGAAAAAAACCCAACCTCAGATTAGTGTTAAACAATTTTCATTCTGAATAAACTGGATTTACTGAGAAACACAGATGGACAGATCAACAAACAGAGGGAGAAAGAAACACTATACAGCCTGAGGTAGAGAAGGAAAAAGAGGGAGACAGAAGGGATCATGCCTCTGGTAATTTTAAGGGTAACTGTGCCTCTTCCTCATTACTAAACTGGCCTTAAAAAAGATGTCCTGAGGGCTGGGGTTGTGGCTCAGTGGTAGAGTGCTTGCCTAGCATGTGTAAGGCGCTGGGTTCGATCCTCAGTACCATATAAAAATAAATAAATAAAGGTATTGTATTAAAAAAAATAAAAAAAGTCCTGAATTGGCTCTACAGTGTCTTTAAGAGGTAAATATAGGATCCCACAAAGAATTGAACAAGAATGTCCACACCAGCATTGTTCATAACAGTTAAAAACTGGAAACCGTTCAAATGCTTATAAGCTGAAAACAAGGCACACAAAACACAGTACATCCACTCAATAGAATATTGCATGGCAACGAAAAGGAACCCGTTCCTGTACATGCTACGGCGTGGATAAACCTCAAACACATTCATGATGAAGGAAAGAAGCCAGACACAGAAGATGAAATCCTGTGATCCCAGTTAAAATTTTTTTTTTTTTTTTTTTTTTGGTACCAGGGATTGAACCCAGGGATGCTCAAGCACTGAACCACATCCTCAACCCTTTTTTATATTTTATTTAGAGACAGGGTCTTATTAAATTCCTGAAGCTGGCTTTGAACTCATGATCCTCCTGCTCCAGCCTCCCGAGCCTCTGGGATTATGGGCGTTCACCACCATGCCTGGTTGAGAAATTTCTAAGGGAGCCATCACTATAGAGTCAGAAAACAGGCTAAACGTTGCCCCGTTGTGGAGGTGGGAGTGAAGATTGACTGCAAGTGGGCATGAGAGAACTTTCTGGGTTGAAGGAGGTATTCCAATTTGAAGATGGCTGCACAGCTGCATACATTTAGTAAAACTCATGAAATCGTACCTTTTATGGCATGCACCCTATGGATCAATAAAGCTGTTTAAACCAGGATAGTCTGCAGGGCATATAAATGTGGGCTGCATATAAACCAAGATCACAGCGTTACGGGAAGGGTGATGGAGCATGTGGTGAACTTCAAAGACCATCAGTGGTCTGGCTGGATTAGCACAGGCCTGCTCAGAAAATGCTGGAATACTAAAGCCTGCTTTATCATCAATTTGATCTTAAAGACTTATACGAGCCGGGCGTGGTGGCGCACACCTGGAATCCCAGCACTTGGGAGGCTGAGGCAGGAGGATCTCAAGTTCAAAGCCAGCTTCAGCAACTTAGTGAGGCCCTAAGCAGCTCGGTGAGACCCTGTCTCTAAATAAAATACAAAACAGGGCTGGGGATGTGGCTCAGTGGTGGAGTGCCCCTGGGTTCAATCCCCAGTACCAAAAAAAATAAATAAATAAATAAAAAAAAAGGTTTACACAGCAGGTAATAAAGGTATTGCCCTTATTTTCAGAGATCACACTCACATATAGAATTAACTTTTTTATTTTTATTTTTTGCAGTGCTGGGGACTGAACCTAGGGCCTTGTGCGTGTGAGGCAAGCACTCTACCAACTGAGCTATATCCCCAGCCCTAGAATTAACTTTTAAATCAATTCATGGACAGGTAGTTCCAAAACAAGTTTACTCAGAGCAAGTCAGAATGACAGAAGGCACATTTGATTTTTACGAATGATACTAGACAGCAAAAGCCATGCCTATGAGAGGCAGCAGAGAGAGGAGGAGGGGTCGGGTGGAGTCCAGGGTGGTGCTGTGTATGCCTGAAGATTGTTTTCCAGAAACTTCCTGGGCAAGGACTGCAGGGTGCTATAGAAGGGGAAGAAGAACCCCACAAGATTCTCTCACAGTGACAAATGAAAATACTCTGGCTTTGGAAGGAGATAGACGGGGTTCGAAACCAACTGTTGTGTGCCAAAGTTTTAAATGTTCACATCTGTAAAATGGGTTTCCTGCTACCTACCTTACAGTGTGGACCTGGAGATCCGATAAGGAAGTGCACAATGCAGTGAGGTCACTCCTCTCCTCTGCCCACCTTCCAGGGATTCTGTGCTGGTCTCAGAGGGAGGCAAAGGGCAATTGACTGATGTACAGATACTTTAAAAGGAACAGCCTCACATTTCTTTCCAAAGCTTACAAGTGTTTGGCCAGTCCTGGGGAATTTGTTTTCAGTCATTTATCAGTGGAAACGAGGCTGTGGGTCCACGGAGCACCTCCTTCACCTCCTGGGGCACATCCAAACATCAATGGTGCAGACCTCTAGAAAAAGACGCCTAGTCTAAAAATTAAGGTCTCATCTGTTGGTCTCAACCCATATATACCTTCGGCAGTTGGCTCACCGAGTTTCAAAATTCTCTGTTGAATCCCAGGTGGTTATAATTTGTGCCTATCAGAGAGGGAAAGACATACTGCCAAGACCAGTATAAAAAATCCTTCTCTTCTCCCTCCTTTACAAAACCCACATGTTCTCTAAAAGGACCTCAAACAAGCCAGGTGCAGTGGCACATGCCTGTAATCCCAGTGGCTCGGGAGACTGAGGCAGCAGGATCGAGAGTTCAAAGCCAGCCTCAGCAATTTGAAGGGGATGCTAAGCAACTCAGTGAGACCCTGTCTCAAAATAAAAAATAAAAAGGGCTGGGGATGTGGCTCGGTGCTTAAGCCCCTAGAGTTCAATCCCTGGTGCCAAAAAATAAAAAAAACTTAGAACATAGATGACAAAAAGTGAACCAGTCCCAAGTGTCTCTGTTACCCTGATATATCAACCTTTCATTGATGTGATGCCAAACCTTTCCAATGCAGCACAGGTGGGGATGACATAGGCAGCGTGTGCCTAGACTAGCCGGGTTCCAACTCCATCTCTGCCACTTGATGGTACATTCCTTAGTGATCTAAGTGCATTAAACATGTTCTGCTCAGAATCGTGCGTGGAAGAGAACATTCTCAACAACCAAGAGCTACTGCCCACGTCAAGACAGGCATACACATCAACACCGCATCCTGCACATCTGTGCACACAGGTGTGGGCCTGTCCACGGGCAAGTGCACAGGACGGTGGTGAGCATGTGGATATGGGCAGTTCTTACAACTAAACTTACACAATGGGATCACTCAACATAATATGAAAGGTGTTTTCATATTAATAAATATAGATCTGCATCACCATTTTAATAAATGCCATCATACTGTACAGATGGACCATACTGTGTACACCAGGCAACCGTTGATCACTGAGGTTGTTTGCATAACTGTTTGGAGCTGTATTTACAGGTTACCTAATAGATATCACAGAAATTCAAAAGCAAGTCAAATAAAGATCAGAAAAGCAGGAGTCCACTAGATCAAACCAAGACTATGCTCTGTCCCTTTGATCCTCAAGCTAGTGAAGTGGCTTCTTCAGCCCACTCAAGTCTAGTTGTGATTTAAGTCAGACCATATAGTTTAATACCTGCTCAACATTGAAAACAGGATCATTGTGAGTTCAAAGCCAGCCTCAGCAACTTAGCGAGGTCCTAAGCAACTCAGTGAGACCCTGTCTCTAAATAAAATACAAAAAGGGGCTGGGGATGTGGCTCAGTGGTTAAGTGCTCCTGGGTTCAATTCCAAAACAAAACAAAACAACAAAACAGGATCATCGTGTTTCAGTACAAATTTTATTTAGCAAAAAAGACATGATTCTTAATTACAATCAAAATCAAAATCAAAATCAGGAACACTGCTAATGCTTCCACTCCGACTCTGCAGACTCGAGTGGGTGTCACTGCCGTCCTCCCTCACACATCTAAGGTGGCCCCTAAATTCATCTTCTAAACGAACTCTCCCGAGAATTTCAGTATAACAAGGGAGATCTGAGGTCTGTGCAGGGCCAGAACTCCAAAGGGTCACCATCTTCATTCATAGTTTGGCCACGAGTCTGGACTAAGCTACGGTAGGAAGAAATCATCTTGGGTCACAGGTCTGTTGATCACAGGCTTGTCCACCAGCTCCACGGAACACGTTTCCCGGCCACAGTTGCTGCAGGGCGCATGCTCTAGTTCCAGCACTGTGATGTTGTTTGGGGTCGAGGTCGTTAGGATGTGCTGTGGCACAAACAAGGTCATCTGGGGACCCTGTGCTGGCCAATAGCGGCCAAGGTTAAAGCCGTTAATCCACACCTGCCCCTGGAAGAGAAAGAGACAAACCATCAACCCAGGATGTAAGGGCAGCCCTGATGGGTGGGGGGCCTGATGCTTGGGATCCTGCAACAGGGGGGCAAGAAATGCCCCCGTGGAGGCGGGCAGGAGCCAGGCCCAGGCAAGCCTTGGAGCCAGCATCTGCTGGGCTAACTATGGGGGTGGGAGGAAGAACAAGACCTCCAGACCTACTCCTTCAGGAGGACAGATGCATGGTTCCGCTGATTGGCTGCAGCAGCCACAGAGGCCCGTCCTGGAGGACAGTCAGGCAGTCACCTGGTTCCTGACTGCTCTCCTGGCCCCAGGTCCTGCCCTGATGGCTCTGCACACTGCCACTACTTTTTTTTTTTTTAAAGATGGACACAATGCCTTTATTTTGTTTATTTAGTTTTATGTGGTGCTGAGAATCGAACCCAGTGCCTCACATGCTAGGCAAGTGCTCTACCACTGAGCCCCAGCCCCAGCCCCACTCCCTGACTTTTCTGTGCACAGAGAGATCCGCTGAGCTGCTTCCTCATAGAGAAGCGCTTTACTTCTGTGCTCTCCACTCCTGGAGGCAGGTCGGGCTGTACGTGCCACGTGATCTGCTGTGCAGTCAGTGCGTGCACCTGGGGCCAAGAACTCCAGGGCCTGCAGCCTTCCCTGAATGGACAGGTACCAGGAGCCATCCCCCCAAAACCCCTCAAGATGGAAATGAGGTCTGGGGGAAGAAGGTCAAGGGGACCATGCAGCATGAATGCTGCGTCACTCTCAGAGTGATGGGGTGGACCCCGTGTTTGCTGCAAGAAGCAGAGGTGCTCCTACAAGAGGTAAAGACAATTCCTGGGAGCAGGGGAAGCTGCTTCCGGTAAGAACATTAGAAGTGGAGGAAAACTCCTGCAGGATAGGGACCAGGTTGGTGTGTCTGTGTAGCCTCCTTGCATAGAAGGTAGCTGAATAGATGGAACATTATATTACAAAGAAAGTGCGTGTGCAAAAGTTACTATGCACAACCAAGAAAATCTGGGAGAGGGTGGAAAGAAGAATGGATGGAAGGATAGGACGGAGGAAAGAGGGAAGAGTTGGGGGAGGGAGGAGGAAAGAAAGTGCTACCCGCTATGGTCCAAATACAGTGGGAGGCACCCTGGTCCCCATCATGCTCTGTGACACAACTGCAGTTATTCCCCCTAGAGTTACTTACCTTTGGGAATTTTTCAGCCTCCCAGTGTCCCCTTTATTCTAACTCCTTCTGGATGTCTCATCCTTCTGGATGTTCATATCTTAGTCCTGCCACTTACCAGCTGTCTGACCTGGGGCAAATCTCAACTGCATTGTTCATACCAGTAACTGGGGACAAGGATGACAGAAGGAAACAGTGCACACCTGGAGAGCCTGGCTGGGGAAAGTGCTCCCAAGTGGAGGTCCTCCTTCCTTGACTGAAATGGAAGCCCATGGTGCTCACAGCTCACTGAAGGGGCCAGGGATTGAAAACCACTTGTCTGTTAGAGTAAGTCATTTAGAGAAAGGATGACAGTTTCACAGTTCTCAGAACTGTTTTACTCTTGTTTTTACCACGGGACGTTACCTCCATCTATCCTAAAAGACACACACAACGACAGCCTTATCAAGTGTTTATCAGTTTAAAATCTGCCAGGGCCTGTTTCTGCAGCATTAGAGGGCATGCCACCGTGCTTCTGCAGTCGAGGGGGGAGACGTCCTCAAAGGCAGAGCAGGGAGAGGGCTTTGAGAGCAGCACACGAGGAATGGCATGGATGACAGTCTTCACGACATACTCCCAACCAAAGCCAAGTCAAGTAGGGCATGGGGCACACGCCTGTCATCCCAGTGACCTGGGAGGCTGAGGCAGCAGGATTACAAGTTTGAGGCCAGCCTGGGCAACTTAGCAAGACCCTGTCTCAAAACATGAAAATGGTGCATGCTTGTGAATCGCAGCAGCCAGGGAGGCTGAGGCAGGAGGATCGTAAGTTCAAAGCCAGCCTCAGCTGCTTAGCAAAGCCCTGAGCAATAACCATACCCTGTCTCTAAAGAAAACAGAAAAGGGCTGGGGATGTGTCTCAGTGGTTGAGTGCAGGGATGGCACCTGTCCTCCTGTTTGCTACTAGCTAGCACTGTGCCCAGTTCCCAGCAGTGACTACTAAGTGAGTGACAGGGGGTTAAAGAGTCATATGCTTCCTTCAAGGATATTAGAGCTATGGAATCTTAACCCAGAAATGGGGAGAAATTTCAGATGAAAAATACAGAAGTTTGATTTTATTTTTTTCCCATATATAATGCATATATATGTATATATATGTATATATATGTGTGTATATATATATATATATATATATATATACAAAGAGAGAGAGAGAGAGAGAGAGAGAGAGAGAGAGAGACAGAGAGAGAGTAAAATTAAAATTTGATCTGGGTGGGTGGTGCCCACCTATAGTCCCAGCAATTAGGGAAGCCGAAGTACGAGGATTACAAGTTCAAGGACAATTTAAGCAATTAAGTGAGACCCTGTTTCAAAATGAAAAATAAAAAGGGCTGGGCATGTAGAAAAAAAAATCTATCTGGGTCTAGAATTTCCTTTATTTATATCAGTATTAGCATTATTAATATTAGTATTATTTGGTACTAGTGATTGAACCCAGGGGTGCTTTACAACTGGGGTACATCCCCAGCTTTTTTTAAAAAAATATTTTAGTGGTAGATGGACATAATACCTTTACAATACCTTTATTCATTTACTTATATGAGGTGCTGAGGATCAAACCCAGCGACTCGTACATACTAGGCAAGTGCTCTACCACTGAGCTAAAATCCCCACCCCGTCCCCAGCTCTTTTTATATTTCATATATTTTATATATTTTTAAAAATATTTATATATTTTATATATTTGAGACAGGGTCTTGCTAAGTTGCTTAGGGCCATCGCTAAGTTGCTGAGGCTGGCTACAAATTCGCCATCCTCCTGCCCTAGCCTCTCAAGTTCCTGGGATTACAGGCATGTAGGTATTTCCTTTATAGCAAGATTTTGGTTTGTTTTTTAATTCACACATTCAATTCCTTTAATGAATAGAAGGCTATTTTGATTTTTCCATTTTTTCTTCTGTCAGTTTTGTTAGGTATAGGACACTTTCAATTTCATCTTCTCAAATTTTTAGCATATTCAGCATCCTCTTAAGTCTCTGGTCACAGAGATTCTTGTAACCAGATTAGTGATGAGTTTTGCCATCTTCTTTCTCCTTGAGCAGTCTTGCTAGGTGTGGTTGTCTTTTAAGTTTTTTTTTTTTTTTTTTTTGCGGTGCTGGGGATTGAACCCAGGGCCTTGTGCATGTGAAGCAAGCATCCTACCAACTGAGCTCTATCCCCAGCCCAGGAACCAACTTTTGACTTGATTGATTCTCTCTTGCACATTTGTTTTTTTATTTCATTAGATTCTAGTGTCATCATTTTTAATAGGCAAGCTGAAGCATAACATTCATGCAGAAAGACGCAGTCTGTCTTCCCATGTTCATGGATAGGCGGAATTAATATTGTTAAAATGGCCATACTACCAAAAGCAATATACAGATTCAGTGCAATCTCCATCAAATACCAATGACATTTTTCACAGAACTGAAAAAAACAGTCCTAAAATTCATTTGGAGGAATAAAAGAACCAGAATAGCCAGAGCAAATTTAAGCTAAAAAGGCAATGCTGGAGGCATCAGAGTACCTGACTTCAAATTATACTACAGAGCTATAGTAACAAAAACTGCATGGTATTGGCATAAAAGTAGACACATAGACCAAAGGTACAGAATAGAAGAAACAGAGACACACCTACACAGATATAGTCATCTGGTCCTTTACAAAGACACCAAAAACACACTGGAGAAAAGATGGTCTTTTTTTATTTTTTAATTTTTTTTGGAACCAGGGATTGAACTCGGGGGCACTCCACCACTGAGCGACATCCCCAGCCCTATTTTGTATTTTATTTAGAGACAGGGTCTCACTGAGTTGCTTAGGGCCTCGCTAAGTTGCTGAGGCTGGCTTTGAACTCGAGATCCTCCTGACTCAGCCTCCCGAGTCGCTTGGATTATAGGCGTGCGCCACTGCGCCCAGCTAAGACAGTCTTTTTTGACAAACAGTGCTGGGAAAGTTGATTATCCATACGTAGAAGAATTAAAGAAGACCCCTCTCTCTAACCTTGCACAAAAATCAACTCAAAATGGATCAAAGATGTAGGAATTAGACCAGAAACTATGGTAACCCGTAGAAGAAAACACAGAGTCAACACTCCAGGATGTAGGCGCAATGACTCTCTCAATAGGACCCCTAAAGCTCGATTTTTTTCAATACTGTAGATAGAGTAAACCCATAGGACCCCTAAAGCTCAAGAAATAATGCCAAGAGTTAAAAATTAGGATGACATCAAATTAAAAAGCTTCTACACAGCAAAAGAAACAATTAGGAATGTGAAGAGAGAACCTACAGAATGGGAGAAAACCTTTGCTAGCCACTCTTCAGACAGAAGATTAATATCTATACTATATAAGGAACTCAAAAAAATTAACACCCCCCCCAATAACCCAATTAATATCTGGGCACATGAATTAAACATATTTCTCAGAAAAAGAAACACAAATGACCAACAAATATATGAAAAAACATTCAACATCACCAGCAATTAGGGAAATGCAAATCAAAACTACACTGAGATTTTATCTCACACCAGTCAGAATGGCAGTCATCAAAAATACAAATAATAGTAAATGTTGGAGAGGATGTGGAGAAAAAGGAACACTTTTACACTGTTGGTGGGATTGTAAATTAGACAACCACTATGGAAATCAGTATGGAGGTTCATTAAAAGACTACACATGAAACCATCACATGACCCAGCTATACCACTCCTTGGTATTTATTCTAAAGAATTAAAGTCATCATTCTATAGTGATACATGAAGACCCATACTTATACCTGCACGATTCATAGTAGCTAAACTATGGAACCAGTCTTGGTGTCCATCAATGAATGAATGGATGGATGGTTAAAGAAAACGTGGTAATGTACACACAATGGAATATTATTCAGCCATAAAGAAAAACGAAATTATGTCATTTTCAGGAAAATGGATGGAACTAGAGACCATTAGGGTCAGACAAATAAGCCAAACTCAGAAGGTCAATGTCATGTGTTTTCTCTCATATGTGGACGCTAGAGAGGAAAAAGGAAAAGAAAGGAGGGGGAGAGATCTCATGAATGTCAAAGGGAGATCAGTAGAAGAAAGGAACCAGGGGGTGAGAGAAGTCCTGGGGAGTGATATTGGCTAAATTATATTATTATATTACATGTATGTACCAATATATAACAACAAATCCCATCATTATGTAGAACTATAACATACCAATAAAATGTGGAAAGAGAAGAAAAAAAGGAAAAATGAAGGCTGCCATTACACTGTTAATGTTGAAAAATTAACATTCTTGTACAACCACCAGTGAAAGCAAGAAATAATATATATGCGCCCAGAAAACTTTTGTCCTCTCAAAGTCACTATCTCTCACCTCTTCTCCAACAATATTCACTAACCGAATTTCATTTGCCATTGATTAGCTTTGCCTACTTTTTTTTATTTTTTTGGAACCAGGGATTGAACTCAGGGATACTCGGCCACTGAGCCACATCCCCAGCCCTATTTTGTATTTTATTTAGAGACAGGGTCTCACTGAGTTGCTTAGGGCCTCGCTAAGTTGCTGAGGCTGGCTTTGAACTCGCGATCCTCCTGACTCAGCCTCCCAAGT